>PVJO010030581.1:0-15325 GCA_004026905.1 Hystrix cristata | reverse complement strand
AGGTTATTTATCCAGGATTGAGGATTTCAAAGAGATGTGGAAGTATGAGATGAATTGCTTCATAAAGGAAATGGCTTGGGAGAGTGTGGGAGGGGTCCATGGGAAATGCCGGCTGGCTTCCCAGCCCTGGTTATGACCAAGGCTCATCCTGGGCAAAATTGTCCAGTAGGTGAAGAGTGTCTTCCGGGCCCCTCCTCGCCACGCTGCTGCTCCCAACCACTAGGAGCAGCACGGACTTCACGCTGACCTCTGGCTCCCACCAAGCCAGCTACTTAGGCCAACTTTTAGGGCAGCCCCTCACCATAGGCTGGAGGTAGACCCAGCTCCTGTCCTGGAGGAGAAGGCTTCTCTATGTTGGCAGACAAAAGCTACTGTGTTGTTAAGCACCTTCCTGTGAGTGAATCTGGTAACAGAATGAGTTTTGAATGAGAGGTATCTAGCTAGAAGGGTCACCAGTAGAGTTATACAATGGATCGTAGGATACCCGCTTCTATTTGAATTTCAGGGGTGAAGTTACAGCTCAGCCGTAGAGTGTGTGCTTAGGATACACGAGACTCTAGGTTTGATTGAAGGTACTGAAAAAGAAGACGTTCAAATAAATAACGAGTTTTAGTATGCAAGTATAACAAGTACGTCTTGTGCAAATGAACAAACCATAAGAACACAATGTCTTATTTTATGATTTCCCCATCTCATGCATTGTTTTTCTCACACTGGGAACAAGCTCACCTTGCCTTCGAAGGGCACAGAGCTCATTTTCAAGGACAGAATATGTCATGAGGCCAGCCAGGTCATAAGTGTTCAGCTCCCTGTGGCCATCGGGCTGGGTATTTTACAGAATGAGTGATCAAAGTCAACCAGGGAATGTGCTGAATGGAGACTATCCAGAAAGTGACTGTGGGGCTGGGCTCACAATGCCAGACACTGGATGAATATTCAGAGAATATTATTATGTTCGTTTGTATGTTCTCTCATTCATATGAGTGTTCAGTGAACAGTATGGTTATTATTGTTGTTGTTAACTAATTTATTGTCCAAAGCTTATTTTGTTTATAGTTTGTTCATTTTATATATAGTGTGATGTATAACCTTAAAAGTTTAATCTCTGCACAAATCCTTCATTATTTCCTTAGGATAATTTCTAAAATTTTATAAATGAGAAAAATGAGATCTTGAGTGACAATAGTGTGATGAAACTGCTTTGCGAGAGTAGATTATTAAATTTTTGGGAATTTTGCCATCTGGCTGTTAAAGGGGCCTATTATTAAAAATTAAATTATATACACTTATAATTAAATAATAAATTATATATTAATTAAAGGTTATAAATACCCCCAAACTCATTACTTTCTAATCATTTTACTAGTATCTAAGCTCTTAAGGTTATTTATATCTGTTATATGTATATGGTGAAAAATTAGAAAATCATGGGCAGCCAGGTACAGTGGTGCAGTTCTATAATCCCAGCATTTTGGGGGAGCTGAGCCAGGAGGATAGCAAGTTCGAGCCCAGCCTGGGAAACTTTGCAACTTAGTGAGAACTTACCTTAAATAAAGGGCTGGGGATGTAGCTCAGTGCAGACCCTGGGTTCAATTCCCAGTACCACATACACACACACCAAAGAAAACAAAACACCCCTCCCAAAAAAACAAACAGAAGAAAGGACAGTCAAGGGCTAGCGCATGCCTATTATGAACTCTGTGATCAGAATGATGTTGACGGCAAAGTGATGTCGTGTTGTATCCACTCTGTATATGCTACCGGCCCATTAGTCATGTAGTAGCCATCTCAGTTTTCAGATCCTCTGTAGCAGTAATGCTTGTGTTCAAGCAACCCCTTATGTTACTCAATAATGACTATGAAGTATGAGAACAATGACACTGGCAATTGAATCTGCCACAGAGAAGTTGTAAGGCACTTCCTTTATGTGAAAAGGTGAAAGTTCTTAACTTAATAAGGAAAGAAAAAAATAGTATGGTGAAAGAAAAAGAAATTTGTGCTAGTTTTGTTATTATGCTTCAAGCTGCAAAAGTTATGGCTACGGCGTGTGGTAAGTACTTAGTTGAGAGGAAAAGGCATTAAATTCTAGGGTTGGTACTAGTCACAGTTTTAGGCAGCCATTGGGGGTCTTGGACTACATCCTTAGAAGATAAGAGGGGACTACCGTATTTTTATTTTCTTGGAAGCTTGCCCATTTATTTTAAAGAAGGCTTTCTATATTTTATCTAGCACATTAGACTTTCTTTGAGCTATAGTGTTTCAGAATACATAGGCCACCATGGTACTGGAAATGGAAATCTGTGAGTTTTTCTTTTGATTGCTGATATCATAAATGTGCTTTTATTATATCTCGTAGCTATTATTTCTTGCTAGCCCAAGCAAAATGAATTTCTGATCATGGGAACTAGGAGAAACATAGAATTCACTTTATGGAAACTCACTTTCTAGGAAATGTAACTCTTTTGGTTAACTGGGCTAGAACTTACCCACAAATTGCTCGACATACATTTACAGTGTGCCCCAGCCTGAGCTGGGGTGCAGCAGAGCTGTGTAGCAGACACTGGCAGCCCTCCTGTTAATAAGACATCAACAGAGCTGGGGATTTAGCTCAGTGAGCACAAAGACCTGAGTTCAATCCCCAGCACCATGGGGAAAAAAAAAAAAAGAGGACATTAACAAACCATTGTTACACACTTTTATGATTCTCAGAGAGGGCCAAGAGACTGTCCCCTTAGCTCCTTTAGTCTAAGGGCCTGAAAGCTCCCTTAGACTGTCTTTTTAAATGTAGGTAAGTGGATTGATGACTAGAAGGAGCAGAGTCATTCACAGTCACAGAGCTGGTTGCCAGGACTTTTCTAAGATATAAATACAGAAGCTAATTTTTTTTTAAAAAAAGAATTTACTTGTCAATTTATTCAGACTTTCATCCACTTGATGTTTATTAAACATCTTCTCTATGCCAGACCTCGGGATGCCCTAGAATCTTGTACTAGATACTTGGTAAATGGGTAATGTACCCCACCCCCAGCACTGTGTTACATATTTCCCACGCAGGTAGGAGGGTTTGTGGCTCGAGGGTAGGACACTGATGACCCAGGCAAAGCTGTTCTGGAGCTCATGGGACATGGACTAGAATTGACTATATTCCAAGTCCAAGTCTTTGCTCTTGTGACCATTTCCTGGGGAGAGAATAAATCAGTGAGAACCAGCCCCTGGCAGGAATCTGAGTCCTAACACTGCCACCTACCAGCTGTTAGACTTGCTCTGAGCTCAGTTTTCTCTTCTGGAAGATGAGATCACTGGACACTTGAGAAACTCTGTCCTTGCCTTTCAGAACACATTTGAAAATCAGTTGAAACAGGGATTTCATGGTGTCCTACATATCAAGAAAAAGATCATCCTTAATCCAGAATGCCATTAAGTCCATGTGGATCCATTTTCTTAAGAGGGACACGCTGTAGCTTGGCCTACACTGGAAAACATGGACCAGTCATTTTTCTGAGCCCACCACTCTTCCTACATGGAAAAGGAAGCTTGCCAAATTTTCACTTTCGCTCTCATTTCTCAAATGGTGGCTGCTATCATGTCACTTGTCCAGCTACTAGGAGATCAGAGCCAGTCATAGAAGACTTCACTTTGGTATGAAATTGTAGACGTCTTACAATGTCTTGGTGTAGGGGAACTTGTTTTTTCAAAACCTAATCCAGTTTGAGTGTAGAAGCCAAATAAATAAATACGTAAATAACAATAAACAAAACAAACTTCTTGGTACCTCAGGAAAGGGCCACAGCTCATTGTCTGATGAAAAAAAATGCATTCAATTCTGCTCCCAAAAGAAACTTATATTCATTTGAAAACTGTCAAGAGTAATTTTTCATGACTTCAAAGTTAGGATCTAAACTGCTTTCCAATTCCCATCATAGAAGCAAGATTCCTAGACAGGTCAATTTGAAATAGCCTGTGCATAAAGAGCACAGCTGACATGATGGGAAGCTTGCTGGTCGGGAAGGGTGTGGATGGGCTGAATCTGGATGCCTGTGGGCTGTGGGAGACATGGATGGGCTGGATGAGTGGCTCTCCAGCAGTGGGAACCTCCTGTACCCATGCACGGAGGGAGGCATTCCAGAAAGACCCATGCTGCGTCCAACCTACGCCATATCCAGCCCCACCCCGAGGGTAAGAGAGCTTCTAAGCAAGGAGAGAGACTCAGACACAGCTGCTGTAGGCCATGGGCTTGCTCCAGCTTGCCCATCTTCCTGGCAAGACGAGCAGTTGTTAGACACTGGTGATGACTCCCTGTGTCTGGGGACGAGCTGTCTGCAGTGCTAGGAGACAGCTTCTTCACTGGGGGGGAAAATAGGTGCCAGGCTGTGGAAGGGTCCAATTATTGGCGGCTCTATGCTGCAGAGTGATTGCTTTTGATTGAAGTATATTATAGAATCAAACGTGACATTTAATTAGTGTGACATTATTTCAGTTCTTACCTGCTGAGTACATGTGTACAAAAGGGGGATTCTTTACACACCTCTCAGGGAATGGTTTCAGAGTTGCTTTGCTGCTCCGAGAATCCTCTCGGACAAGGTCCAAGGGACAACTGCAAACACATGGTTTCATAAATAGGTTTTTCTAATTCAGTTGTTTTTGAATAACACTCTTATTGAACTTTCTTAGAATTTTAAAGAACCCTAAATATTACTATCAAAGAGAACCATTTCTTCTCACACTGTAATCAGGTTGGAAGGATTGAGTAGGCTGTGGGCATCTCAGCAGGGCTGGATGCCTGTGACAGGAGCTGCTGGGATAGGCAGGGCGCAGTATCACAAGGCGCGAGATTGGCAACCACATTCCAAGTTCTCATAGTGGGTCCGGGCTTGGGAGCTAATGATTCAAAGGACTGTTCTGGCCTTGACCTTTGAGCTAGTGCCACGGACATTACAACAGCAAGCAACTCTGGATTTTAGGATCCCATTTGAATTCTAATTTTAGTTTTCTATGTATTAGTTATGTAACCTTGTCAAATCTCATCAGTCTTTCTGAGGTAAAACAGGAAAACAACCCCTTCCTCACAGGGATGTGGAGAGAACACTAAAATGAGATTCTTTTATAAAGTGCTAAGTTAAAAATTTGTCGAATGGAAACTCAATGACTGATTGTATTCTAACCACCTGCACCCCTGCAGTTCACCCCACTTTGGAAAAAAGTCACAGTATAAAGGGCTTAGGTTCTTTTTTTTTTTGCCCTTAGGTACAGAGAATAACTCGATTCTCTTGAAATCAGTGCTCTGAAATTTACATTCTAACCTTGGTATATCTTTTAGGCTTTAGCATAAGCGGTGGTTCTGCCTTATTAATGTGTCCAAACATAAAACTCATCTCCTCCTCTGTCACTCCACTCCAATAAACACACACAAACTTCCAAAGCCAACGAACCTGGTTTTCCTTATTATTTCTATTCTTTTGACACCACCATTGTTCAAGATATCCACACGTGGCATCGGTTATCTGTCCCCTCTTTGACTCCCATCCTCATCCAGTTAGCCTCCAAATACAGCTAAAGTCTCCTTCCTTTTCTTCCTTCCTTCCCTTCCATCCCCTTCTCATTCACGCCAGTCTCAGGGCCAGCAGTTGAGACACAAGGAGACTGTTCCATCGTCTCATCCCATCCCGGGTTATACACTCGGAGCCTCCTCTGTCTTTGGAGTCGGCATTAGTCTCTCCCATCCACCCTGCCGTTGTCCCAGCAACCAACCCTGTGCAACTGCTTCTCCAGATTCCTTTATGGCATTTGCCTCCCCAGGGGCCTTCAAATGTCCTGTCTGGGCTACGAGAGCAATTCCTAACTCAGTTTGCCCCAGCTTCCCTTTCTGACTCAATCACTCGTGTTCTCTGCTCCAGCTGTGTATGTCCATTTCCTCCCACTGTCATTCCCCTCCTCAGCCAAAGTCTTCCACTGCCCATCTACCTTCCTCTTCTTATACTTCCCACCTTGTCTAGGACGCCTTCTCAGCTCCTTCCTGATCAGCTTGTTGGAACCACGATCTTTATGACCTTCTAATAGTTTCTTCAGAGTGCATTTCCCTCATTCCATACTTGGCACTATACACTAGAATCAAACATGCCAGAAAGGCCCTCCTGGAAGGAGAACTACTCACATCTGAGCGAGGGGCAGTTTGGCCCTGGGGTTAAATCTTCAGGAACCCAGGTTTCACTGGGAGCTGGACTAGATCAGAAAGGAGAAATTCAGTGAGTTTTAGGATTACTAATGAGCTTTGTAATTTTTTTAAAAGTTGGACTCCATTTATCTCTGGGTCATCATGTTGGATTGTCACAAAGTGTGCATGCGCTGTGTAAGTTTCTGGTGTAAATGTCAACATGGGCATTCAGGGTGCTTGCTTTGCTGGCACTCTGAGGCTTTGGGAGCGTTAAAGATAGACATTGAATGTGCAAGTTTTAATTCAACTCAACATACTCCCAAGTGTTTATTATGTATCAGGCACCATGTCAGACACCTCTGGGAGGACTGAGGCACTTACCGCTTACGTACTTAGCACAGTGATGAGTGAATGGCAGGTTGGGCTTTTCTCTCCTCTCTTCTCCCTCTTCTCCCGCCCCCTTCTTAGTGTGGAAATAGAGACTGTGGGGAGGACAGTGCATCACAGCTGAGCACTGCTAGCTGGATAAGCACCTACCTGTCTGTAGGTGCTCACTGTGGAGAGATGAGGTGTTGCCCAGGGCTCTGGAGGGCCTCAGCATCTGCTCTGCTCCCCCAAATGGGCCAAGACTCAGGGCGAAGGACCAGGGAGGTAGAACCCAGGTGTTTCTGAGGGTAGGAGAAAAGGAACTGGAGAGGAGATGAGGGAATCCAGGGAAGGAACTCTGAGTCTCCTTCTGTCACCATTGTTGGAAGGCTGATCTCCTCGGGGCTTGGGAAAAGGAACAGTTGGAGAAGCATTTATAGGCCTCAAGGACAGTGTGCCGCAGTGGGATGGGATAGTTTGACTTAGGACAACACCGTGCCGAGGGTTAGATCATGTCATTCTTTCCGGTGACTTTGATTCCCTGAAACTAGCATCCCACTCCAGCTATGGGTCAGCATCCCTCCAACTCTGAGGCTTTGGCAGAGCCGACGTGACTAGGACCCTTGGTACTTCCACATCTGGATTTGGGGTCTGCAAATTTGCCACTGACCTGGGTTGAGGGTCCCTGAAATGCAGCCCCTCCTCGGTCCAGTCATGCTGGCTGCTTCCTTCCTACGCGGGACCGCTAGCTTCTCCTGCTCCGCTGAGGGAAACTAGAATCATCCTTCGTGGGCTATTTCCTCTTTGGTTGTGAGCTTTGCAGTTGCCTGCCCTGGTCCCTTATTTAAGCTCCGCCAGCTATTGGCCTTATGGCTTGAAGCCTCTGGCAGAGGGCAGAATGGATGTCTCCGGAATGAACTTGGAAATGGAACAGGAAAAGGGCAGCCACCCAGTTAGGGGGGTGGAGAGGAAAGGAAAGAGGTAAATGGGACTGAAATAATAACTATAACTTGAACTTACTAAATAATAAAAACGTGAAAAGAAATGAGGAGCTCTTTGCTGTTCTGTAAGCAAAGGACAAGGAGAGCCGCGGGAGTGTGAACCTCCTAGCGGCCCACGGTGCCAAGAGGTCGGAGGGGAGAGCGCCCCAGAGGGGTGCTGTTGGGGGGCCACAGAGACCACGGATGCGGGGGAGTGCGGGACAGGCAGCAAGAGCAGGGACGGCCGCGTGTGGGGGAGATGGCTACGAAGGCCTTTTCCAGCGGAACGCACAGATGAAAGATTTAGTTCTTTCCCTCGGATTCACGCTCCGTAACTCACAGACACAGTCTGAAGCTCGCTAACAAGCCGGCGCTGTTGAACTCCGAGTCCGTCAGGACACAGGCTGGCACCCGGCGGGCCTCCCTCTGGCTGAGACCGAAGGTGACTGAGCTCTGGCGACTGCGCATGCTGGGCATGCTGGCGGTGCAACTTGGAGCAGGAGATTTTTTACATTACTTTTTTATTAGTATGTGTTTGCCATACACAAAGTTACATTCGTTTTAGGAACTTGGGACATATACATATTACATTTTGTGTCCATCTCCCCTGTCCTGCCCTGCACAAGTGATTTTTTTTTACTTCTCTAAATCCTAAACTTCTCATCAGAAAATGGATAGAATAACAGTACCAGACTATTTATTATTGTTGTTTGGACAGTTAATGTGATAGACTCTAGAAAGTGCTCAGCATGGGAAATGCTCAATTTAAGGTATAGATATAGTTATATTTACATATAACAATATAGATATAGGTATTGTTATATTTAGAACACTGAAGTTTTTAATTTGATCATGCACTCATCAGTAAATACTAGTTAATTTAGTCATTATCTGTTAGCAATTCCTGATCACACTGAGCCATCTTTGGCCTGGTTCTAGAGCATGAGTTGCAACCTAGATGTGCATGGGGAGCTGAGGGAGGGAAGTACATGGAGTGTTCTGGGGGAGGCAGGGCCTTCTTTGAAAGTTATCTGGTCAGAGATGGCAGCACCCAGCTGTGCCTCTGAAGAGATTTCAAAATTATAGGGCCTGTGGCGATTTCCACATAGAGTATGTGTCTGGGATAGGATTGGAGATAACAATCCCCGTGGGCTTCTGTATGCTCTTGACACAAGGATCTCTTATGATAGAATGTTAAGGAAAATTCTTTTCTTTCATAGACCACTTAGAAACACTGAACTACAGGCCTATTCTCATCTTATTTGTATGGGACCTAAAGGGGAAACTTGGCACAGAAGTTAGGTTCGCTCGTGTTAAATCTTGTCTGAAAGTCCAAAGGGAGTCAGGCTAGAGAGAGGACCCTACAGAGGAAGTCATCTGGAATGAAGAAGTTTGGCAGAGACAGTCAGAGGAACCAAAGGTTTCCAGATATACGCTGGCTCCATTTCTGTCTGCTCCTTCCTCCAAAAGGTGCTCTGGGGTCCTCTGGGGTAAGAACTGTCACTTGGAGCCTGACACGACTACACAGGGAAGCCTGGGAGCAGGAGAAGGTCCCTGGAGGCCAGGGACCTGTGGAGGCTAGCAGTGGTTCAGGCAGCTCTCCACAGGAGACAGAACAATGGCTGTAAAGCAGTTACAGGACAGCAAGGCAGGACAAGAGGCTGCTGAGCTACACGTTATAGGGTCAGGCTAGGAGCAGATTATGAATAAGAATTTCTACCTCTACAGAAAGGGCATAATAATAGCGGCACTGTCCTAGGTTGCTGAAAACCTAGAACAGTGGCCAGCACACAGTATGTACCCATCAAGTGTTAGCCATTGTTGTTTGAGAGCACTCTTGGACATGGAACTCCTGGAAGAGGTGGAAGTGAAATCCAGGGAAGTTTGGGGTCTGGCTATCAGCACCATTGTGCTCCCTGAAGGACAGAAATGAGAGACATCTGAGCAATATGCACAGGCTCTGCTGCCCCACAGCTCTCTCACCACCTTGTTGGTCTCCAAGGGCCCTGGTCCTGAGGCTGGGCCTACAGAAGCTGGCCACTTCTATAAAACTCACAGGTGACTCATTCGCCCACGTGAGGCTTATGGCTGTCCTTGTGATTCGTTCAAACAGCCAGTGCTGTGGCAGTGGAGGTAGAGAGGGACTCTTACAAGCCCTGAATATTCCCTGGGCTTGCATTTGATCCAAGGGTGGCTGGTAGGACAAACCCTGCTTGGTTGCCTTCACACTGATCTTTCAGCTGGGATCTTACTCCCAGCTGAAGGCTACATCCCCCCCCACCTGCTGAAACTCCTTTCCTGCTGAGACGCTGCTTGGTTTTCAAGGTTCATGTTGGAATAAGGTATAACATTTCCCAGAATTCATATCCTATAATAGTTCACCTACTTCAGAGTCTCCTTTAGCTCTGTATGTTTCTTGAGAGAGTAAATACACATATGCATGCATCTCATTTATCAGTTTATTCCCGTGGGGTGGTAAAATGTGTGCTAAATGAAAATGCAGTTTTGTGAAGTAGGCAGTCTCGTCACCCCAGTTTTGCAGATGAGGAAGCTGAGGCTTAGAAAAGGTACGTTTCATGCTCAAGGCCACACAGCTGGTAGGCGAAGGCACTAAGATCCAAGCAATCCAGAGTCACAGCCTTCCCTGCTGTGCTCTGCTGATTTTCACGGTTGAAACCTAAATACTTGATGAATTGAATATGGTCAGCTTTACAGGTTTTGTGCTGAGTATTATTGTACAATACTTATTCCAGCCATTTGGGGGTGATAGACCATTTTCCCTTCTGAAAAGACTATGTCCAAAAGATTGTTCAATTCAGCATCTCCTTCAATTGCTTGTCATTGCTTTTTTTTTGAACTGCCAGAAAATTTAAAAGAAAGCATTATATTGTAACGGTGCCCCCTTATCCTTAGCACAGATAGATCTTTTGGGGACTACAGGGTACATGAGTGATTCCTCAAGATATAAGCTCTCCAGTTTGAAAGATTTTGAAGAGGCTGCTTATGCTTAGTACTTGGAAGTGTTTCTTCTGCTTTCCCCAGTAACACTGCAGTTCCTCTAGCTGAGAATTCATCCTGCAGCACTAATATATAAGGTGTATTCATGTCTTACAAAAATATTCTAGAAATTCATTTCCTCTTTTCTGTTAGAGTCATTGAATTGAATCATGCTCTCAATGAGACTTTTAAAATCCATTAATGAAAATGTTAGTGCCTTAACAGAGTGCCATGATATCCATCTAGATTTAAATATTTAGTGGGCAAACAGGAGAAATGATTAAACCTCCCTATGAAAATCAGTCAAAATTGCCCCAAAGCCTTGTCTTGTCAATAGTGTCACATACCAGTCACACTCACACTCTCATCTGCTTTGGGGGCACTAAATTCAGTCAGCTGAGACCAAGCTACCGTGTAAGGAACAGATTAAACTAACATCCATCAAGGTGAAAGATAATTATTACTTGTGTCAGACAGCACCTGTTTTTGCAGCATTCCTCAACTCAGTTAAACTGGAGACAGGCTAAACTTTCCACCGAATTTTCCATCTGACAGTTGCTCCAGGCAGTGCGTCTGTGGAACACCCTTGCTATGTTTACATTTTTGAGGCAGATTAAAAATGTCATGTGTGAAATATAACCTGAAAATCTCACACCGTAATATATTAACATATATAAATACAGGGCCTGAATGGGAGTCAAACTAGAGGGAAAGACCAGCCCTCAGCTGCTTCTCAAGCAGAAATCTTTCATCGGACATCTTTTATGAAGTTAAACATGCAGATCGTCCACAGATACTCTTCATCCTGCAAATCCCGGTGCGGGCGATCTCTCCACACTTCACAGTTCTTGGACCATTTATCATTTCTCAACAGCTTGTGGTGTTTTCTTCCCAGTGGGGCGCCAGAAGTCAGGTGCCATTTGGAATATGTGAGCTCCAGGCCTTCTCGTCACAGTGTTGACTCCAGCCTGTGATGACATTTGTACCTGAGAAAGGAATCTCTGACCTGGGGCAGATTTCTGAAATAACGTGTTTTGTTCACTGAAAAGTGATGCTGACTGTGGCTACTGTGGAAGTGCTGATGTCATTGCCAAGTACATGTCCTGGGTTGTCCCTTTGTGGAGTACAGGAGAACAAAAAGTAGATGTTCCATCCGGGCCCCTTTTGTGCATGTCTGAGAGACAAAAGAAGAAATGAGAACATACGGGCTCCTTCCCTGTGGGAAAGCCATGTGTCTGCAGGTTTTCTGGTGTTAATCTTACCCTTAGCATCTGTGTTGACTTCAGGCACAATTGCTTCTGACATGCTCTAAATACATGTTGCAACCCAGCTGAAGGTGGAGTGGAATGAGGAGACTTGAGGTTTCCATTTAATACATGTGTAGACATTCAAAGGCATTTAAGACACTTATTTTGGGGGCTTACAGTAATGAATATATAGTTTTAAAAAATCTTATAGTTGCCTTCAACTTTTCATCCTCCACCTTCACTCGTGTTCCAAGCTCTCTGACAGGACTTGAATCTGGTCTCCTCTACTTCTGCCCCACCCAAGACAGCCCTTTGTAAATCCATCACCTGGACCTGGACTACTGTGGTGGTCCTCGATCCTCCATCCTCAATCCTGTCTGTCTCCACTCTTCTGTACACTCACAGTCATTTGTCCCAAATACATATTAGCTTGATTTCCTTCATGTGGCTGCATTTCTTTCTCTTATTTTAGCCTTTTCAGTCTTTGTAATCTGGCCCCGACCTTCTTGAAGAACTACATCAGTTAGAATGCTTTTTGACTGCCAGTAACAGAAACCGTAGTTCAACTATGAGGAAAATGTATTCTCTCACAATTCAGGAAGTCTGTGAACAGGGAAGACTGCAGGTTACTTGTTTCGAGGACCTGGTGATGTCCACCAAGAACCAGGTTCTTTCTGCCTCTCTGTCCCACTCTCCTTTGTGTGTTGCTTTCTTCCACAAGCCTGCTAGTAAGATACCTTGAGAGCTTCTACAATGTGGGCCCAGACCTGACGATGTCCAAATGAAGAGGAGGAAATGCTCCTCAGAGCCCTCCCTGCATACCTGCCTTCGTCCCTCGTGTACTGGGCTTCTGCCACTCCTGCCGCAGCCACTGGCCACCAGGTGGTCCTCTGCCACCCTGTAGTGGGGAGCATGCCAGCCTTTCACCTGGCACATGGCTTCATGGGGTTAGAGGAAGGGCCTGAGAAAAACTGGGGTGCCATAAGGAAGCAAGTGAAGCAGAGGGAACTGATGCTAGATAGGCAAACCACAGTGTCCCCCACCGTTTCCTGGTGTGGGCAGAGATTTGCTGTTTCTCCAGCCCGCCGTGCTTTAGCATGCCTACTACAGCCTCTGTATTTGTCCTTAAGAATCTCCTACTTCCCTACTTTCCTCTGAATAACTCTTCTTCATCCTTCATGACTATTAATTTCCTCCTGACTCTGAAGCAAATTATTACAGACACGGTTTAAACAACACTAATTTATTATCTTACAATCTGGAGGTCAGATATCTAAATGGGTGGGCTTGAATCAGGGTGTTAGTGGAGAGGCTGCCTGCCTTCCTTGGCTCATGGCCATATCACTGTCTTCTGTTTCCCTTATCACATTTACTCTCTCCTGATTCTTCTGTCTCTTAAAAGGACCTTTGTGATTGCACTGAGCCACCTCAACAATAGAGAATAAGCCCCCATTGCAAGATCCTCAGTTTAATCATGCTTGCAAAGTCCTTTTTGCCCTATAAGGTAACATATTCACAGGTTCTAGAGATTAGGACGTGGACATCTTTCAGAGGCCATTATTTTACTTATTACAATGACCTAGTAGAATGCAGCCTCCTCTGTGATACCTTCTCTGGCTCCATTCCAGAGAGATCACCTTGGTAGAAATAGGAAGAAGAGACTGAGAGGGAAAAGGATATTAGCTGATGGTCTGAGTACCACTTTTTTCAGCTGTCCAGGTGTACACAGCAACTGCCTCCCTCTGACCTGCCCTATGGGCGTGTTTCCTCTCTTCCCTTTCTCTGTTTTTTGACCTGACATTGAACTTCCTTCAGGTCTGAGTCAAAAGGATTTTATACGCAACCTACTGTGGTTTCTGGAGGCATTCACAAAAGGAAAGGAAGAGGAAATTCTACCCAGAGGACAAAGTGTCGGCTTTATCTGCCCCCAGGTTAGAGTGATTTTTCTAGAGTGAGCCATTCTCTTCTAGCCATAAGCCGTCTTGGCCAGACCTGGGTTCTTGTGTGTGGACAAGTGTGGCTCAGGTCATGCCGGAGTGCCCCGGTCCCTCTCGCTCTTCAGTTATTTATCGTGGACCTGTTAGAGATGAGCTAGGTATCCTTGCCGTGAGGCATGCAGTTTCCAGTTATGAACCCTGAAATGTGGACTATACTTGTTGAGTGACGGACTCACGAGTGTTTCTAAGAAAAACCAGAAGGGAACAGGGAATAAATGGGACAGGGAGGGAAGAACCCAATCAAGGGTGCAGTTCCAGGGAGAGTGACTTTGGCTGGGTACTCTAGGGAGGTCTGAGACATGCAGGTCACAACTCAGACTATCCTGCTCAGGGGCAACTGTCACTGGTTAAGTGTTGCCCTGGGGAGACACAAATACCAGGAACTTCTGATTCTCCTGGGTCCCCAGGGAAAGGGACTCTGCCAATCTGAGGCAAGCCTTCTACCAGAAGGTACAGGTTCTATTGGGGATGATAGGCCACTAGGAGCCAGTAGCCTGGAAAATGGGGTCAGGATCTGAGCAGATCTGGGCAGAGCACTGACATCCTCCACATCAGGGAAGGCCCTATACTTGGGCGTTTCCTCTTCTTACGGGGCCTAGTCATGCTCGCCCCAGCCACTCGCTTAGTCTCACCTCAGTCAGGGCTCTGTCAAAGCACCTGGCCTCTGCAGAAAGCTGACCTACCCAAATGCAGACATCCTGAAATGTAGGCTTCAGGTCACATTGTGCTTCATCTTTGGTTGTCCAGGCTTTGAATTCTGAAAGAAGCCTGCTTCTTTTAGAACTCTACAATTTCTTATTTCCTTTCTAGTCTCCACCTTCTGCTAAAAATTGCTTCATTGCCTAAGGATTATGGATGTACTTGTCTCCAGGGGAGGTCAGGCCAGCGCCAGTCTGCCTTCTAGGTGGTTTCACCTAAAGCTTCTGGCTCCACTTTTCCGAGGCACTATAGTCATTAGGTACCAGTCATTTCCTTGGGTATTAACAAAGGTTGCTGCCCACTCAGGTAACACAAATAAGGACTTACCAAAAATGTCTCATTGCTTTAAAAATGCACTAGTGGCTTTAGTCTGCTTAAACTGATAAATAGGTAATAGTAATAACAGTTGATATCTGAGTACTGTGTCATTCATTTTACATGCACTGTTTCACTTCATTCTGTATCTCTCAATAATCCAACAAGATGGGAACAATCATTATCACCATTCTACTGCTGGGGAAGTTGATGCTCAGAGAGACTCAGTAATGTACAGAGGTTGCAGAGCTGAGACTTGAACCCAGGTCTGTCTGAGTCCATAAAATCCGTGCTCTACATTCTTGCCCTGTATTGGCTCCCATCTTCCAGTGAGACAAAGAGGGTCCCCTCAGAATCGAGAGCACTGAATAGAGATGAATCTGGCAAATGAGAGTGTTTTTTCAGAACTTTGGATTCCAGTGGAGTTTAATCACCCAATTTATTAGATTCCTTACCCAAAGAGTAAGTAGAAAATGGGCTTTTTCCACCAAATCCCTTTCAGATGTGTTGGCCAGCAAAACAATCCTCATCACCCCAAAGTGAGTCACTGTGCAAACCGGTTTCATTTCTGCT
>PVJO010030580.1:0-15328 GCA_004026905.1 Hystrix cristata | reverse complement strand
CCACCCCTCCCTATTTGCAACAAGTGTAACTACACTTTACCATTTTTTCCCCTTTCATCTTACTTTTCTTTTAACCTTCTTCTTTATCCCCCTTTTCCCTATCTAGTTCTCTCTTTTGAATACAATAACTATTCTACCCCTTTGTCCTTATTTACACTTATGGTTTCTCATATCAGAGAAACAATTCGATGTTATTTATAAAACTACAAAGAAATCACAATTATTGCAGCAAGTGAAATATGTTGGTGGAATGTAATAGATTTGATATCTGTACAATATAGCAATCACGTATCTTTTGGTTGCTTTAAAGAACTGTTGCGCCTCCCCCAACCTAAAGATGATCTAGACGCATGTAAAAGGGGGGAACACAGGGAAGCCACACAATCCAGGTAGCATTAGTCTCCTAATTTAATGTAAGAACTCTTGCTATCACCTAGGTGGCTAACGACAGAGTCGGTATGACTAAGATGCTTCCAAATATTATACCTTTAATATATTCAAAATAAAAAGAAAGTTAAAAGCAATAATTTTAGAAACCTTGTTCTCGTTAGACCTCTCCCCCTAGTCACAGACGTTTCATTTTCCACTTGCAACAATTGTTATTTTCTCCTTTGTGGTTTTACCTAATTACATAAGTGGACCATATTTTGTACAAGATTATTATCATTAGTGTGCCAAGTTTCTTTCCAAGTTTCAGTTTGCGAAGAACTTACTATTAAAATCTATTGTCTTTTTCAAAAATCCCTAAATCCTTCTGAAAGGGCTAATCAACAGAATGGGAAAACTTTACGCAGAGTATATATTTTTTTTTTTTAACATTTGGGAAATTCCCAGATTAAATTTAATTAACGCTTAATGAGAAACCAACATATTGTGATCTATATTGTGAGGAAGTGTGGAATGCAATATCAAAGGCGAACACTGCCCATCGCTTCCATTGTTGTCGTTTGGAAAACGCATCTAAGGTCTCTAAGAGTTTGGTAGCTTGAGGATACGTCTTCCCTGGGTCTGTTTCTAAGGCTCCTAACAAGCCTGGGTAATGACATGTGGAGAGAATAGCTAACTTCATAGTAATTACAATTGCATTTAATTTAAAATAAATTTTAAAATTAAGCTACATAATCGTTTGAAACAAAAGTAATAGAAAAAATAAATAGCACCCCCAGACTTTAACGACACACAAATTTCACAGTAATATCAAATGTATAGGACTTTGAGCTAAATGTGGCTTTAAAAGTTTGCCTGTTTTTATTCACTGTATTCATACTGGTAAAGCATTATTTTGTCTTGATGTCACACTTTCTCTCACACTTACCTCCCCAAATACCAGCAAACCCTTTTAGTCAATCTTTAGAAACTTTTCTCTCTGTTCTGTCATTACAATCTACACTCTATTTATCAAATGAACATTTCAAAAACGTGAATGTGCATAGTCAATTGCCATTTTTATGGGTTCCCAGTACCGAACTGATCTTTCATAAGGGAAAGCAGGTGATACAGTGGAAAAAAGGTACATCTTTTCTAAAAATAGTTCTGAAACAATTTCACATTTACATGCAGCAAACAAACAAAAACTGCATAATGAGATCCTGTCTAAAAAAAGCAAACAACAAAAACAGCATTTCCATCATTATATTTTACAGTGATTAAGTCTCTACATATATTGCTGTTCGCAATGACAGGTTATTCAATACAGACTTCGGTTACTTGTACCGAGCGTACTGGTACTTGTACTTGTACTCCCCGATGCCATCCATTAAAATGTGTTTGAGCAGGAGGAATGGATTGAAATGACCAAAAATATTTGAACTAAGCATTGAATTGTATAGAATTTCATGTGTCATCAACAAATATTTGAACTTTCTAGTATATAAAAGTATTAAATTATGGGCTATCCACTTATGTGAGCAATTCATTTCATTTTTAGACACATACACCTTTAAGATTATTTATTTAATATTCTAATGTGATCACAAAAGTTAGTGGAAGCCATAAAAAATATAGTGGACTTTAGGTGAATCCTTGACTTAATGAGGATTAATTTTTTTGTGTTATTTTTTCTTTCCATTAAATTCCCACAAAAGTCCTTTCTGAATAAGTCTAAATTTATTAAAAATTCAAGAAGATATTTTCAACAAATTGATATGTAAATAAAATACATTGATTCAATTGACAAAAACTATTTATAACAAGATAATACATGGTGGTAAAATTATCATCCATTACCTGTATTATGATATAGTTTTCCTCAAAATAACTTAGATTGATTTTATTGAGATAATAAACATTTATTGGTGAAATGAGTAGCCCATCATACATACTAGCATAAAATTGTAAACTCTTTAAAGCTTGTTATTGCTTTAAATCTTCACAATGACATTTGAGTCACTTTTGTTTCATTATCATTGAACATCATTCTACACTTCCATTAGGTGACTGCAGATCTTAATGAGCTTTTGGTAGTGACAATACGCACTACCATAAAATTTGTGTGCTCTCTTGGTGAAATTAATCTTTGATGCTGATATTGAGCTGTAAACTTCTGGAGCCAGCCCAATTAAGAGGAGGCTAGTGCCCATGGCTGATTAAAGGCAAAATTTTTCTGATGTAGTTTTATATGCTCTTTTTCAATTCTCTGCCCTTTTCTGCAAATCAATTTTCACATCAGGGCTTAAGTCACAGGGCCCTTGAAGTCCAAGGATCTCCTTTGTGGCTTGAAAGTAATAGTAGACCATAAATAATTTAATTCATTCTTATTCTGTATAAAGGACTAAAATTCGAAGTGGCCCTGATATTATATGTCCAAAGTATTGCAGAAACGAGTCTAGAGAGATTTTTCTCACTGATGTTACCTATGTAACTGAGTTGTTTCACACAAAAGCAAACAGCTTGTGGACATGTGCTGGAAAGTCAGAGGGTGTGGATCAAATAAATGAAATTTTAAGGTGATAAATGCAATGACAGCTAGTAGTGGAGGGAGAGAAATGTTTATGAAGCCAGTATCACTGGGAATTCTATTCTAGAAAATGAACTTGGGTGGTATGAGCAGAAAGATGATGGTAGAGTGGAAATTACATATGTTTTCAAGCACATCATTACCTCTGTGAGAGTCTAGTGATACTAAGTATTTATTAAATTCTTCATATTATTTGACCTGTCAGTAACAAGTGACAAATTGGCCACTTCTTCTTAGTCTCCAGAACTTCAAGCATTACCACTTTTCTTCTTCCTCGGTGGTCACTGCTCCTTGGTCTCTTTCGGCCTTGCCTTAGTGTTCTCATCACTGGTCATTGGACAGTCCAGAGCACAATCTGTGGACTTTTGTGCTCCATCTAGACTCATTTTCTTGGTGTTGCAGTTTACTGTGGAGCTCTTGATTCCATCTCCTACTTTAAATTTGCTCCACTAACCAATCTCTGGCTATGTAAATCAAAATCCTTGGCATAATGTGATTTCTACAGCTAACAGTTGTGTGAATTTGCATAAGAAATGTCCAAGTGATTGGATTACCATAGTTCTGGGTGCGGCTGAATGGGATTTGCTGAAAACAGAAGTCCCACCCTGGGTGTGAGTGGCACCAAGCCTTAGGCTTGTAGCCTGGATAGAATAAGAGGGGAATGGAGAAATCTGGCTTCTGTTTCTCTGGGGGAGCTCCAGTCTTGGCACTTTTCCACACCTGGCCCTGGGCGTGGCCATTGCAAGCCTATTTTGTAAATCCTAATATATTTACATATATTAAATCTGTTTTTCTAGTGAGCACTGACTGATACAGTGACTATTCTCTTAAATTAATGAATTGCATTAAATTTATCAGCAAAGATATATCCAAATGTTTACCACTTCATTGCTGTGCCTGTAGAGAGCCCCTTGTCCAAGCCACCAATACGCTTTCCCTTCATTTATCCTCGTCCCTCCGCTTCCCCACTCTAATCAACCACCTACATCCTATTTTGTACAATACATCTGACTTATTGTGTCACTTTTTACTTAAAGCTCTCCATTTGTTTATTTATATTTCAACAAATATCCATTCACTCCGCACTCATTTACTGATTTAGTCATTAAATATGTTCATGTAGTATATGTTCTCATAGTTGCTCGGAATCTATTACTAAGCAAAGTAAAAGGTGGCGTTCATCTTTATAAATTTGCATTGAAAGAAGGAGGAAACACAGTAAAAAATGAATGTGTTTGTTTTAGTTACTTTTCTCTCGTTGTTGGGACAGAATACTCGACACCCAAAGTTAGGGGAAGAAAGGTTTATTAGCTCACAGTCTGCAGAGGTTTGTCTATAGTCCGCTGGGTCCGAGGCAGGGCGGCATGGCAGAGGCAGGGCGCACCGGCATGGCAGACCGGCAGCCGACCTGCAGCAAAGTAAAATGAGGAATCCAAGGAATGTATGCAAATAAGCAATGCAAACAAGCAGCTAATTAGCCTCTTCCTGTATCTTTTATCTAGGCTACCTGTCCTTAGGGCAGGTAGCACTCCCACCCTTAAATTTAGTTTCACATCCTTGATCCCAGCAGAACCATGCCAAACCGATCAATAGATTAATTTAGTAACTGCACACTCTAGATCCAGCTATCTCTTACCACATGAGGCTTTGGGGGGACATCTAGACACAAACCATAACAGTGTTTAATGCATAAATTGTACAATTTGTTAGAAGCCCTATGAAGAAAATTAAAACTATGTCGAGTAAGAAGGGTCCAGAACACCAAGCTGCTAATGATACAGGAAGAGGCAGGCAGGTTGTAATATTAAATCCAGCAGTTCTGCTGAGTCTTGCCGGGGAGGCCGACTTGAGCATAGATTTGAGAGGGATAAAACCTTGACCACGTGTAGGTCTGTGGGCGGCATGCTCTAGGCAGGGGACAGCAGGCACTACCGCCAAAAGTCTGGAGCCACCTGGCCTGCTCCTGCGTTTGTACTGCAGTGATGCCGGCCTCCTCCTCGCTATTTCCATCCTGGTCTTGCTTCAGGTTCTTCCTCCCTGCTCGCTCTTCTGCCTCGAATGCACGCTAGAGCCTCTTTATAGAGCTCAAGCGTGAACACGCTCCTCCTTGGCGCTATCCGTCTCCCTTCTCCGCGTTTGTTCTGTCGGTTCTGCTCAGCACGAAGCATTATTCCATGTAACAGTTTATCTACGGTCTGCCGCTCTTACAAGCGATCTCCCAAGTGCAGAAACTTTGTCTGCTTTGGTTTTTACACTGTACCTAGTATATGTGACAGAGATTTTTGCCTGGTTTGTTTGTTGCTGTATCCCGAAAATATTTGTATCAGATGCTACCTCTTACTACTTGGTGGGTTCCAATTGTGACTCTCGCTTTCACAGTGCACAGCACAGTATCTCCCAGAGGTCCTTTGACCCCTGGTGTCTTTGTCATAGTGGGATAAGGGCTAATGAAATAGATGTACATCCATTTTTTTCTTTTCTTTTTTTTTTTTTTTTGTATACAGGGTCAGGAGGAGTCAAACTTTATTCTTTTGCATGAAAGATGCATTTGTTCTATCATCTTTTACTGCAACGAATATTCTTTCCTCTATTGTATTTTCTTTTCATCTTTGTCGAAAGTCTGTGGACTCTACCTGTAAAGCTTTAGTGAAGCCTTTCCACAGTGACATGTGTATTGTATCCTGAAGAATAAGAATTTGTCAGGTGTCTTTTTTTTTTTTTTCCCCCGGTGGAAGAAAGGGCTGTCAGTAGTCATTCATTTCTATAACGGATCTTTTAATGCCACTTTTTGGGGAAACTCTTCTCCATTTCTTCCAGAGAGCAAACAGTGGAGGGCCAATGGAGGGAATATGAGTGGCTACAGCAACCTCCATACGATCTAGAACCCCACCTGCCTCAGTTTCAACCTCCTCTACTTAACATGATGCTCTGGAGTCATTTGGGAGATAGTTTCACATGTTACGGAAATTATAAATGAAAAATCTAGAGAAGTAGCGGGTGCAGAAGCAGTTATAAATGTAATTGGGCTTCGTGGCTATGAGAAGACTTGAACAGAAAAGAGGCTGCAAATCACATGAAAGTATTAATCATTTGTGAGAGTGAAGTTGTGATTTTGAAGGGCTTAGCAGTGAAATGGGATGGTTATGTTTGTATCCCCAAAAGACACTCAGAATGTAACAAATTCAAGAGGTTAGTTGTAGCAGTAAAAGATGATGACAAATAATTCGAGTTAGACAAGAGAAAAACGTTTACAATTTCAAAATTGTAAATCAGCCAAGAAGATATTTGTATTAGGTGGGAATGTGGGTATGAGTAAAAATGGTGAGCTAGTTCACTGTGGAGCCCACGAGCAAGGTAATTCTGTTCCCAGGCACACGCCCGCTGCCTGGTGTGGGAGAATAAATATTAAAGTTGACTGAAGTAACACAAACCAGCAGAAATAATTAAGTCGATGTAACTGCCTCTTTGAAGGGTTTTTCAGTTACTTTATATTTTATGCAGATTTGATATTTACCTTGGTAGTTTACATACTGCTTAATCTGCTGTAGGTTTTGGAGATTTGTGATTTTTATTATATCCTGAGAAATTACTACATAAATAAATAAACTGTCATCTGTCAAGGATTACATTAAATTTCACTCCAAAAGTTTGGAGAATAGAATTAATTGCCAATATGGTGTTCTAAATGATATCCATAAACATCTTCTTCATAAGTGTGAGTGGAGTTATTTGATTCTGCAGTCTAAAAATGTAAAGAAAACTTGAAAGCTAAAATTTTCCAAATGATTTCTGAGAAAGTAAAATGGGTATTACTGTACAGCTCCTATCAATGATTTTATATTTTTCTTTGACTATGAATAGATCAAGAAACACTCAAAAATCAATATTGTATTTTATATTTAAAATTCCAGATATTATTTAGCATTTTAAAAAAATCCCTTTGAAGTTCTTTCACTAGAATTGTGAATTTAAACAGTTTATCAAGAAAAATATTTAGGCATATTTTTCTTGATATTTAGACATTCTAGGGTTTTCCCATTTCTAAGTAACTACATCTCATCAACATATGACTATGTATAAATGTAGGTATAAACGAGATACAGAGAGACACACAGTGACATGGACAAAAATTTCTATTGGTGTTTACTCATATTCAGATGTGTTTCAGAAAATAATTAAGTACTTCCAAATATATGAGATACTTTACCAACAAAGGATTATTGTACATAAAAGTAAAACCTGTGTCAAAAATGTCACTCTCTCTTAAGAAATTATGAAGCTGTAGAAATTGTACAACAGTGGTTCAGATAATCTCCCCGTTCTCTAGCAGCAGAGTGAGTGATTCACATACACACATGTATCCATAAATACATATGCACATATGTTGCTTAGACATTCATACATATCTCACGTTTGTCCACTGCTGTCAGAGAGGTTAATGGAGTTTCTTCTGACTCATCTTCCAAATCATACATGAGTGCCTCTTCTAATCCTTTAGGAAAGAGATTCTGGGAAATACATTTCCAAATTTTTTTTCCGATGCAATATAGGAAAAAATGAAGAAGTAGATATGAATGATGCCAATATGATAATTCATAATATGGCATCAAGATGTAAAAATATATAGTAGGCTATGGATACAAAAATGGGAAAAAGTAAATGAAAAAGGTGTGTGGGGGTGTAGTATTTACATGGGAGATGTGTATAGTTGGTAGTGAAATTTATTTATTCAACAAGGAGAAATTCCTGAACCCACAAATACCTTTTAAAAATTTTATTTCAATCTTTAAAAATTCCCCAAAGAATGAGCAATTAATAAATTTGGAAAAATAAGTTTGAGGGAGGTATCTTAGTTAGATTTGCTAGAACCAATAGTTGTAGGAGAGCAGATTTAGTAGAGGACATTTATAGATCATAATATTCACCCAGAAGCCAAATGCAGATGGTGCCGAATGTCCCTCTAGGCACTGGAGACCCAAAAGATCCAACTGAGGGCTGGGAGCCCACAGCACTGTCCCATGTACGTCAGTATCTGCACATGATGGCTGAAGAAATCTTCCCTGGAACCAGGATACGATGCTCGCAGCAGAGATGACAACCAGAGCTCCCCCGAAGCAACAGCAGCCATCCTTGACGACAGCAAGGGCCCGAGCTCCTTCCTCAGTGAGAAAAACTGACTTCCTTTCAGGAGAACCAGCCGCAGCAGAGCTTCTCCTGGGAAACAGCCCGCCAACTAGCTTCGGCTCCCATTCTGCCTTATGTTGCATCAGCAACAACCCTCAGGTGGATCTCGTACGCCCAGCATCACACCAACTCAGTCCGGCTGGGCGTTCTGGCTCAAATTGACCACATTAGGTCCACCACAGGAGGGAATGCAGATTTTTTTTAACATTTATTAAAAGGGATTAAGAAAAATCAATATATCAGAGCAAAACAACATTCCTCAGAAGAGGATATTCAAATGACCAACAAGGTTATGAAAAAATGTTCAATATCACTCACTAATCATCAGGAAAATGCAAATCACAAATACAGTAAGATATTTCCCTCTAGTTTGAATGGTTATCAACAAAATGACAAAAATGTAACAAATGTGGATATAACGAGAAGGAGAAAGGTAAACTCTCATACACTATTAGTGGTAATGTAAATTAATACAACCATTATGGAAAACAATGTGCAGGTTTCTCAAAGAAGCAAGATAAATTACCACATGTCCAGAAATTCTGTTGTGAGTATGTTGCCAAAGGAATTTAAGTCAGTGTCAAAGAGACGTGTGCATTCCTGTTTAATGTAGCAGTATTCATAATAGCCAAGATAGAGAATCAACTTAAGTGTCCATTCAAGGATGCATGGATAAAGAAAATGCAGAACCTAGGCAGATGATTAAAAAAAAAAAAGGTGAACTTCTAAATTTTAAAAATTAGAATAAAAGATACAATCCATTAATCTCCCTTAAAATACTTTCCCTTGCTTCAAATACACTTATTTTATCATTCTTATCATTTTCTAAATCAGTTCTGGAAGTTCTCTTTTGTGAATGTCTCTAGTTGTCATGGATGCTCCAATGTCCTGAATGGATTCAAAATGCTTATTTTCATGGTCATTTTGACTTTGGGGAAGAATCAGAAGTTGCCTGGTGCCAGATATGGTGAAATTAAATCTCTGTTATTGCAAGTGATAAAGGTAGATGAAGACACACCATCAAGTTTTACAAGCATGCCTTTCCTTTATATGGTATCCAGCAGCAGTATTCACTGAGTTTTTGATCACATCCTGGTAAAGATACTCAGGGAAAGAGGAGTTCCAGAACTGCTTCAGAGAGCGACGAGAATGATGGGTAAGTACGCCTGAAGTAAGGGGTGTATTTTGAGGGAGTTTAATGACAATGTGCCTTTTGCCATAATTAATTATTTTTTATTTAAATATTCACTGTACAGGGCCCGGGATTTAGCTCAATGGTTAGAGTGCTTCCCTCGCAAGCACAAGGCCCTGAGTTTGGTCCCTGAGTTTGGTACCAAAAAACAAAACGAAACAAAAAATAATAAATATTCACTGTACAGTTTGCTCACCACTTATAAACAAGATAGAATGTTATTCAGCCACAAAAGAAATAAAATTTGGTCACTTGCAAATAATATAGATGAATTCAAGGACATTATGTTACGTGAAATAAATCAGGCACAGAAAAACAAATAGCATATGTTCTTGCTTATGTGGAAACTTCAAGTTGATCTCAAAGGAGTAGTGAGTAGAATGGTGGTCATCAGATCTGGGCAAGACTGTAGACATGGAGGAAAGAAGAAGGGATGCTTGATGGGGAGAAGGAATCATTTCTAATGTACATTAGAATAAATTGTGTTAGATAAATACTGTTGACATTTAATTAAGTATTTCAAACAAGAACACAGACTTTGAATATTTCACCCAAAAAAGAAATGATGTATGTCTGAGATGTGGTTATGTAAATTACCCTGGTCTGTTCACTGCACATTGTGTGGATGTATTGGAATGTCAATGTTTCCATAAGTATGGACAATTACTCTGTGCCATTTAAAATGTATATTTTACAAACATAGTATAATTAATAAAAACAGCTGCAGCATGTTGCATATTTTAAATTAGTATTGATGTTTTACATTTTTCACTGTTAGTGGACTATGGCATTTTAGGATCATATTTCCAGGCCTCTTACTGCTAAAATAATTTGATCATGATGGAGTACATTTGAAGTTGTATTTAGTTATATTTTGCAGTATTTCAGTCTTTAAAACTTTCAAGGAAACATTTATCTCATTGAGTTGAATTGTGAAAATTAGTTGTATCTGTTATTTTTCAATGTTTAGACTCTATTGGCAAGTTAAATATATAATTTAAAAAATTTGGGGGATTGATGTGTTCAAATGAAGTTCCTAAGAATGGAAAACATAAATATTTTAATGGCTTTTCATCTGCATGACATTATTTTAATTTATAGCCACTCAACCAGAAAGGTGGAACATGTATCTTTATGTATAGGAATCACTTATATTATGTAATTTAATTTTATCTTTTTCTTTGGTATAATTAATATACCAAATTCAGTTTCGTTTATGTATAAAAGGAACTTATATATAATTATATCATATATCTATCAAAGTCTCTCCCTGGGCTTCTGCTCAAACATATTTTACAGGTCCTACAGGATCTCAAGCTTCTTGTGATTAGAATATCTGTTTTGTTAATTTTTCCGACATACATATGTAGTAAATATACTATATTTTACTAACACGAACATAAAAACATGGACATCTAAAAAACAAAATTCGGATTGTTACAATGGGAAAATGTCAAGGAACTCTAATCATCATACATTTTCTTATCACTGTTTTAAGTCTTCTTAATGGTTTGTTTCCTACCATTTATTTCAGTTATTCTGCATAGAATTTAGGAACTGTAAATTTTATCCTATAGTAATCACATATCTAAAGTAATAATCGTCTTTCAAAGTTAAACAAGAATATTCCCTTCTGTGTGTAGGATTTGATGCAATAAATTAAAATACAGAAAGCTTGTCCTTGCTTTTGGCACAGATCGCAGCACCTCTGGAGAAACTTTTCTATTGTGTTCTGCTCCTAACCTTTAAGAGCCTTGTTCAGATTTATAAGAGAAGAAAAATAGAAATAATTTTCTTTGAGATATCTATGAGTATTAATGGCTCTGCCATTCAGAGATGAAGGCTGAGATCCAAAATACGACAACTGTCACCTTGAACGTTAATCTGTATGCGCTGCTCTCCGCCGCTGCCAGAACACCCTGCAATCCAAACCTGCTTCTCGGGTAACCTTACAAACATTAAACTTTTACCGCTGAAAACAGACACTTCCTGTAACTATAAAAAAGCACTCTTTCTCCTTCTGAGTTATTTTCCCCTGCTACTTTCTGTTTCTTTTCTGAGATAATTTAAAATTTGCACATTCATTACTTAAGCAACCTGATGATCTTAACCCATTTGTTCTAGTATCCAAATTTTCTTTCAGTCCCACTTGGAATCGAAGCTTTTATTCATCTCACTCCATCGATTTCTTCTTACAGATGAAGACCCTGTTCTTACCTTGCCTGCTGTGAAATGCCTTTTAAACTGTAGTGTTATATTCTGTCATCTTCTCTGGAAAAGTATGAAGCTTAAATTATATGGACAAAAGCATATTTTGGCAACTAAGACGTAAATCTGAGCAATTATGGACAGAGTATAAGGGTTAGAAGAAGAAAAGAAAAGATACAAGATTCATGAAAAGCCAAATATTAGCCATTAATCTTCAATGGTTATCATGTTGTGTTTTCTGGCAAGAAAATCTAAGAGCAGCTATAAGCAAAATCAACCCTTTTCCAATACTTTTAATTGAGAATTTATGAAGCGATAGCTCTATTTTATTTGAATACTATAAAATCTTCTTACCTCATATGTATTTGTAGCATGAGCAAAATCACAGATTTATTTATTCACACACTGAAATGCCAGGGTGTAGCACAGACTGAAAGACAAATTTTGAAAAACATTTCCATATATTTTAAATTATATTTCTTCTTTTATGATATTTTCTTTGTCAGAATGAATATTATGGTAGCTTTCAGTAACATTCTACAAGTTAGATGATTTCTTGAATCTCACATTTTCAAAAAGATGTTTAAGACCTATACATCTTACTGTGTTGTTACTAACAAATTCTGATTTCAAAATAAACATTAAAGTTAGTGTAAGAATTGGATCCTCATTAGGTTGAAGCTGATAATATTCAGCTTCGTGGACCATCAGTTCTACCAGTTTTTTTTTTCTTTTTAAATTTCTTTATTTTTACCAAGAACATGTATTGGTACATTGTATACATAATGATCATAATCAACATGGTTATTTTGTACCTGTACATGATACATCTTGGTTTTCCCCCCTTCCCCTCCCCTCCCTTCCATTCACCCACCCTCTCTATTTGCAACAAATTTATTTACACTTTTCCATTTTTTTCCCTTTCATCTACCAGTTTTTGAGAAATGGTATTCACAGAATTCTATAAAGAAAAGTAAGTCAAATCATTTTTCAGTTTATAATAAGTTGAAAATACTTTTTGTTAACCTCCTGTAGGAATGAGAATAAGCTTGGAAAATCCTGAAAAAAAGCAAGTGTGAATGTTTAATTCTCTGCTTTACTATGCTAAACCTATCCCAACTTCTGTAGAAAAATGTTAGAACTATATCCTTTGTGTGTGTGTGTGTGCCGGGGATCGAACTCTGGCCCTTGTTCTTGGTAGGCAAGCACTCTAACCTCTAAGCTAAATCCCCAGCACTGAACTATGTCCTTTTGTGTTTGCATGTTTCACATCTGTTTCAGAAATATTTAGTTCTCAGGAATATTTGGGATTCATATCAAGCATAATGTCAATCATTATATTTTTGTAGCAACTATAATATTACATTTATGTGGAAATACTCTAGTATTGCTAAATTTTGTTTGTATGCAGAATGTTGAGTGTTCATTTACACATACATTCTTCTGGCAAAATCAGAGTACTTTTGTGCACACACACAGACAAATTCCACTATCTTCCTATTATGGAGTCTTATTCCCATTTTTGTAACTGTGCAGTCTCTGATTTTGAGGTGTGAAGTTTTAGAATATGTAACAAAAGTAAAACTTTGTTACCCCTCTGTGTAAAATATTCAGCAACCGTGAAATAATCTATTTCACTTTAAGTAATTGATTAGTGTGCACTTCATTTTATTTTGTGTACTTGGCACTAAAGTTCACTCTTTTCCAAATTTGCATCCCTAAATCATTATGTGCTCTTAATAGTATCATTGCCATTCTAATAAAAACAGCTTAGTGTGCTTTTTCCTTTAATTAGGGTAGTAAAGTTTTGGCATTGTGATACTGTAGAAGTGTTCTTAATTAAACTGCAATATGGTGCCAAATGTAAGCAAAATTATGTGATAGAGTAGCTGATAATGTACATTTTACAATTGTATGGTGAACTACAGTTTCTTCAAAATGAAAGGTAAATGATTAAAATAAGACATCTTTTTTTTTTTTTTTTTTTTTGTGCCAGGGATTGAACTCAGGGCTTTGCGCTTGCTCAGCAAGCACTCTAACCACTGAGCTGAATCCCCAGCCCCATAAAATAAGACATCTTAATATTAAATTCTTAGGCTATTTAAATCTTGACAGCATAATTTTTTCATGTATTTCTTTAAAATGATATATACCAAAACAGTTTAACTTTGTTTATACAAGTTATTATAAGCAATTCATTAAGCAATGTGAATATAGTGAAATATAAAATACAGCACATAAAAACATTATTGAGAATTAAAATGTTTTAATTTCGTTAAAGAAGCTCATGACTTCAGGAAATCTAATCTTATTTTCAAACTAAGTAGTTTTGCATTGTGCTATTCATTCAGCACTTGCTGTATGCTTAAATATCCAAGTTATTTTGTTTAATGAGACCATCATCCCTTAAATTACATTTTAGCCTATTCTCTTACAGGTAAAACTGGTAAATTGTCTGTCACACATTTTAAAGTGATGAAGCTAATACTATGATCTATTTAAAAAAAATCAGACTATATCTTGAAAAAATCTACTAACAAAAAGAGATTTATTTCATGTCTGGGTCAGTCTTCCAATTCATGTTGTTGCCTTCCTCCAAAAAGGTGTTTTATATTGCAAATATATTCTTAACATCATAAAATCTCTTGTGAATCAGTAAAAATATTTGTTAGAATTCTCTAATCTTAATTTAAATGTCAGCATCCTAATTTTATCTTCAGGCAGAGTTAGAACTCAAGACATTTGTTCTACTGAGCCCATGTTCGTTCTTCTCTACATTTTAACTCAAAGAGAAATTAAGCTTTATTTAGCATTATGAAAGAACCTAGGAAACATGACTACAATTGTCAAATGAGCAGTCAGTAAAATATAAAACAGCAGAGAATAGAAAATTTAAGTATCTATTTTTAAAATTTTATTACTGAGTACTTGAAGAAAGCACTGATTATACTTAGAAGTAGTTTGATTGCAAATTAGCAAATACATAGGTACAGTGTTAATGCCTAGAAAAATAGCTATTAATCAAATAGTTACATCATTTTTCTGTATAAGGACTACAAGATCATCCCTTCATACTGCAAGTGCAAAAGAAGGTACATACCAGAAAAATGACTCTCTAAGGGTTGTTAACAAATAATTTTACCATTTCATGAGTTACTCATTTTTCCTGAATATCATCTACACTTACAATGAAGGAGATTGCGTATTCTGCATTCCAAATTCTCCAAACAAGTCAACTTTTAAAATAGTATACTTTTATATTCTCATTTGCCTGGGAATAAATGATTATAGTCATCATTTGTCAGTAACTATTGTAGATTAGAAGGGCCAATAGGGTATACATTTCTGAAACAGTGCTGTTGATAGGAACAGAGCAGCTAACCTTACCTAGCGTCGCTTCTTCTCTTCTGTGGCGTGGAAATGAGTTTGGTCTCACACGGAAAGAGAACAGAGCAGAATGGAGAGCTTCAGAACTGTCTATTTACACAGGTAAGAAGAGGAAGGTAGCTGCAAACGTTTCTCTTTTCTTTCACTTTTAAACAATGTATTAGTGCAATGATAGCAACTCAGAACTGTGGGTCCTGATCCCATTTCTCTTCCTTAATAGTCTCCTTCTTACTTGACTGGCATCTCTTTTTTTCAGTTCTTTTTATATTCCACATATGAGGAAAAACATGCAATATTTGACTCTGAGTCTGGCTTATTTTGCCTAACATGGTAATCACCAGTTCCGTTCATTTTTCTGCCAACAACATGATTTTTTTCTTTCTGACTGAAGGAAATTCCAT
>PVJO010030579.1:0-15323 GCA_004026905.1 Hystrix cristata | reverse complement strand
CTTTTTTTTTTTTTGGTATCTATATGTATTTCCCCCCTTTTAGTTTCAGTGCTGATTTTTATATTTTGATTATGGGAGGTTGCCTGAAGACAAATATCAATACTTTTTAGGAGAGTCCTTGTTTGTTCAGTGTCTTCTAGGCATATGTGATTCTTGGCTCTCGTGGTTGTCTCAAGACCCTGGATTATGTTAATGATTATTACCTCAGATAATTACAGTATTACCATATGAGAATGTACAACTGGTTATAGCCTGTATGGCACACTCATTACACTAGTACATTAACAATAGCATCAATTACATTCATGAAATTGACCAACTGTGGTAGAAATTAACTTTGTATCTTTAACCATAAGAGCAAGGTCTACACCGTCATAAAGCAGAATCCAATATAAACCAGGAATTTGCATACAGTGAGTATTTTGTTAGTAGAGTGATTTTTCCTCCCTGCTTGTAGCAGGGATAATGAGGGATTGGAAAAGATATAGAGGTAATGAGGAAAGTTCTATTAGATGTAAAACTTACAATAGGATGTTACTTATGCTTTGGGAAACTTGAGTAGATAGTTTACAAACAGTGAAAGGTGATAGTAGTGGGTCAAACCATGTAATTTTTATACAATATTTACTCACATGAAAAAGGAAAAGGAGAGAGAAAACAAGAAGAAAAGGAAAAACAGCATTTGCTTAAGGAAGGAAAGATATGAGCCAAGCAGGAGTCAATAAAAGTAAAAATCAAAACAACAAAAACAAGAAAGAATATGTAGAGAAGAGAATGTATTGGACAGGTATCAGGATGAATAAGAGAAAGAGAAAATTAGGAGAAACAAAACCAATATATACATATATTATGTATACATACACATACAGTGGGATTTCTCTGATGGTCACCACTCTGTGGGGGGCACAGGCCGAAGCCTGGTTCTGTGCTCGTTAGCCCTACCGAGCCTGCAGTGGTCAGTGCTGGGTACTATGCTGATCCTAACCTCCAAGGATGGAGTCTGGGGGCAGTTGTCAGACTGCAGCTCTCTGGGGGATCTTTGGTAGCCGGCCCACGTCTCCTTATAGTTTATGTCTCTAAAAGTTCCTTAGTGGTGTGGGTATTGTTGGCTTTACCAAATAGCGATGGCTTGTATCAGAAGAGAAATGGGAAAAGAAAAACAAAAAACAAAAAACAAAAAACAAAAACACCAAAACAACAACAACAAAAAACACTGAGGGAGAGAGGTAACAGTGTTTTCAGTGCAAGGTGTTTCCCACCTTATTTGATGTTCACCCTGCCGGTGCGCAGGCCAAGCCAGTGCAGATCCGCGCCGGGAAGTGCCTAATCTGCAAGCTCAAGCCTGGCTCCAAAGATGGAGTCACTGGGTGACCATTTTTAAAGTGACAAGATTATACACAGGCACATGAGTCCCAATCTGGGATGCAACGTTTCCTGCCAGGAAAACACTCTTACGACACACATAGGTACACCGGTGCAGGCTCACACAGCCAAACGACTCATCGTTCATGTCTTTAACACTTTGCATAGGATCGTGGACAATCCACAAATTCTACAATTTATTAGATGTCACTGCTCATAGAGAAAGAATAGCCATTACCTCAGATATTTTTATGGAACTGGTTAATATGACATATTAAAGACATTATTGGGGATTTAAATCCAGGCAATTGACTTCTACTCAGTACCCAGAGATTTGCAGTTGGCTGCCCCCAATTCTAGAGGGAATTTGCTTGGTATGGAAAAATGATTATATGATTGAATGAAAATGAAACAGAATAGTAGAAATGGCCTCTCTCCTGAAGGAACAGTGACCTGTGGAACAGCTGGGGGCGATAAGGAGGTGCTGTTCCACAGCGAAGAAGGTGTGGGAGGGAGGGAGAGTGTAGACCTAGACAGCAAGAAAGTGTGCATCCAGGGTGACCCTCAGCTCTCTTGGAGCCAGTTTCTGTGGGCCGATCTCTTGACTGATTTCCTCAAACTGCTTCCTGCCACGAGGATAGATTATCTTAGAATGCACAATGCACAGGATACTTTGACATGATCTTATCTGATTTTCACAGTCCCACAGACTCGACCTTATTTCTAGCTCCACTTTACATATGAAGAAACTGAGGCTCTGATGGTGTCAGTGGCTGGCCCCTATCACGTGCCTGACACTAAGAAAAGCCAGAATAAGTCTCAGACACTGTGCTTTTTGCTATGTTAGTGTGACTCTGAGATCAAGTCCTTCCTTCACGCATAGCTTCATGTGTGGGAGAGAAAACAGATCTTACATTTCATCTATATTCTTTGGAGAATCTTTTGCACCTTTTGGGCTCATGGTGGTAACCCCATGCATGCCGATGAAAAGGAGGGTTTATTGCCCTAGCTCCACGGATCTTTGGTACCCCATATAAACCTTAGGTGGTCTCTCTTAAAAAGGACTCTGTCAATGAGAGTGTGACAGGGTCACCATACATACCAGGTAGCTAGTGGCAGAGTCCTTGCTTGGACTACTTCATTCCTTACTCTGTTTCTTTTCAGTCATGGGATCTCTTTGAGCCCCATTTTCTCACCTATTACTCATGGCACCCTGTTTACCTCAGGCAAGTAAGGATGACGTCCGATTAGAATCAGCCCCTCAGCAAGGTGTGCAGAACTTAGTGGGCACTAGTCTCATGGTACCTGCTGTGATTGTTGTTGGTGTCGTTTGCCTCCAGCTTGCAACTTCTACACAAACCACACTGGCTGGCAATTTCACAAACTAATAATTCCAACTGCTTTCTTCCTGTACTGCCTCTTCATAGAGTGTTTCTACGTCGATGCCCACTTGATCATGGTAAGTTGTTGGCCAGGTTGACTGAGCTTTCCCTGACTTTCTTCACTGTCTTTCTTCACCTCTCATAGCCATATCTTTTTCACACTTTTCCATTGGCTAAACAGCACTTACATTTGGTTTGACAGACAACTTACCATGCAAACTTTAACATTCTTGAGACCGTGAGGCAGATACAGATTTTGAGATCATTGAGGGCAAGCCAGGTCCTGGATTCTCCTAACCACAATGCCTTATAGGATTTAGATTTCATAGATATGCTCTTAGGTCTGCCTTTTCATTCCTTGTGGGAAGTTTGTGCCTTCAGTCCAAAAGATGCTTCTCAATAAACAAAACCCCACAGAACAGGATTTCCAGGCATTTCCTCTGTTCAGGCTTGCAACACCAAGCCCTTTGAATACTTTGCTCAAAAAGGTTTTTGTCTTTCAAAGCCAGAACTGGATAGTCCATTGCATTCTTCCTGGTTGGTCCAATACAGAAATGTGCTCATGCTGTTGGGCAAGAGGCTGCTGGGTTGAGCTTCTCATGTGGACCATCACTACCCTGGATGTGTTGATTATACACACGGCATCTTTGGACCTCCTGCTGCTGGGCAGCTAAAGAATGACATCCAGCCTAGCACCATGACAGCAGATCTGCTATTGGCCTCCTCAGTGTCTTGGGAGGATTCGGCTTGTTACCTCACCAGGGGTCCTTCAAGGCCTGGAGCACCAAGTGGGGAACAGCAGGTAGGAAGCCATGTTTCTTTCTTCCCTCTAATATGCCAACCAATGAGCAATGACTCTCAACATACCTTCCTTCATTCCAATTTGACATTTATGCAGAAGATGAGTAGATATCAGCAGGGAACAGTCCTGTCGCCACCCTGGTCAAACATCGTCACCTATAACACTTTAGACATCACCCTTCAGTCCTAGTATTGTCAGCAGCCTGCTATGACATCTCCCACCAATCCTGTAACACTCTTTAAACTTCACTCTCCCTAATATCTGGCTCGGCACTTAGAGCTGTTATGAGGATTACAGGACAAGGTGCGACAGGGTGGTGTGCGCATGGACATTGTGTGCTTATGAGATGTCAATGCGACTGCTCTCTTTGTTGCTACTCAGTGTGGCTTCGTGACCTGCAGCTCTGTTTTCAGCTGGACTCCTACACGGATGTGTATCTCCTAGTGTCTTAGAGGAACAGAAATTAGTGCGTATTTGATTCAAAGACAGAAGGCTACGTATGTTTAAACTAAGCCTGAGCCTATTTAACCACTCAGCAGTTTTGTTTTTTTACTTTTTTTTTTAAATTCAGTGACCAACATTTAAAAACCAAGTGATTTTTAACAACATAATACAGATTTTTGGCATCTTTAACAAAAATTGGCCTGTGATCTGAATAAATCAAACAGAGCTTAAAAAGGAGACTGAAGCTCTAGTCTGAGCATTTTTTTGCACTGTGCATCTTTATTTAGTAGGTTGCTTCTTGTTGTCTGGATCTGTGTTGTATTGTCTCAGCTACATAAAAGATTGCATCTCCTACTGTTTTATTATATTTCATTTTATCTTATTTTACTCTTAATCTACTTCAAAGTTCATTATAAAGTGGTTTGCAAAAAACACTAACAAACCCACTGTCTTTCTGCTTCTGTCTGCACTTGTCCCCTAGGGACAGACTTTTAAACTCCCTGGAAACCAGTCTACCAGGTCTGTGTAAAAATAGAAACACTAGAAAGAACATTTGATCCTCGTCTACTATGGCCATTGGTAGTTACAGAGGGCTTACTTGTGCGTGACCCCACTGGATCTGCACAGGAGCTGTAAGAGAGGGAGGGCAGATAGGGGCACTGCCTTCAAACAAGATAATGCAAATAGTCACCATGTTACCTCAAATTGAGCTGGGAATAAAGGACAGGGGCAAGGGGATTGGGCAAAACCGAGGCACAGAGCTGGGGCCAGAGCCAGGTCTCTTGCTTCTGTGTAGAGCCCTGGAAATACAGGCAGATCTGGAAAGAACCTTGGGAATAACCAGTTCCAGGTTCTTCACTTGACACGAACAAAACTGAAATCCCGAGAAGGGCAGTTTCTGCTCTCTCTTACAACCGAAAGAAGTAGGTTTAGAATATGGAATTTCTACAGCTTCGCCAAGAATTCTTTTCTGATTCACACAAATTTTTCCCAGACGCCTGGTGATATTTTTATATAAGAAAATGTGATTAAAAGAGAGCTAAATCTAGTAAATTTTTACAAGACTACGGCCATCAGACTGTCTCAATGCATTTTAATGATGCCTTGATTAATGTGCAGCAATTTTTCTCTGTTACGGAAATTTTTTTTTTCTGAAAGTGAATCGATAGATATTTATATATTCTGACTTTCCATCTTGCTCTGTCCTTCCTTTGTGCCCTAAACTTCTCCATATCTTTTTCTCCAGGAATTTTCCCAGCTCCCCTGCCCTAGTGCACCTCTGCAATGATTTCTTCTTAGCAGATGTGTCAAGCTGGACAAACCACTCATTGTCAACACACTAGTTTTCTAGGAATGACGTTCTTGATTGACTGTAATAGCCAACTCTTGTTTGTTTGAGGGTGGAGATTTACTCACTAACCCCTTTCCCAATGCACTTATTTTAAATCTTGTAAATTCCCCATCTCTGGTTTCAGGGTTTGTTGATGTAACTACCTGTGTGGGTCATCTGCAAGGTCCAGGGGAGACAGAACTGGGCGGGTCTGCAGTTTGGCTTCATGGAGCCTCACTTATCCACACACCCATTAAGCAGCCCTGTAGTGGCGGAAGGTGCTGAGAGAGGGTACGGCAGACAGAGCAGAGTGCTTGGAGCTGACACTGTAGAGGGAAAGGCAAACAAATGTCAGATTGCGATGAGCATTCTTCAGATATGATGAGTTGTCTTCCTCATGTGCTCTTACTGACTCTTCCACACTCTCACAGTTGTCCCTCACAGCCCTGGGATTGTTTGTTGTTTATTTGTTTCTTCCATTTGCATCCAAATTTATGAAGAGAAGGGACACTGTCCTTTTAGTTCAAAATTCCCACCTCCTATGCAGTGTCAGCTATAGTGAATGTGTTCAATAACACATTTTGACACTGAGTATTTCATTTTTAGCTTTATCTTATTCTTCTCTACTGTTGTTTCCTTTCATCCTGATTTTATAACATATCATTAAAAGTGTATGTATTAATGGGAAGTATGTGTGGTGGTGGGAGGGACTGTGGTGATGGCAGAAGAAGGGTGGATAGACACGATCGCTGCACAATATACGCACATACAGAAACGTCACTGTAAATTCTGTGAATCATTAATTAATATGTGCTAATAATAATTAAAAACAAAAATGCATGTATTTTTATAAATAACTGCAGGTCTTTCTGATAGAGGTGAGTTTGTATAAGTATCAATCCAATATGTAAAATATGCAAAGGATGTTGAATGGAAAAATGGATAAATTCATAAGTATCTCAGCCGGAGTTAGACAAAACTTGAGTTTAAATACAAACTGTTTTAGTTACTTATTCATCGCTAGGACACGGTATCTGACACACTCAACTTAAAGGAGTGGTTTATTTTGGCTGGTGTTTTTTTAGAGGTTTCAGTCCAGAGTCAGCCAGGTCCAAGGCAGGACAGCATGGCAGAAGAGAGCTGCTCCGGGCGTGGCTGATCAGAAGCAGAGAGAAAAGAAGGGAGGATCTGGGAAGGGGAACATCAAGTTCTGAGTTGCACACATGATGACCCACCTCTTCCCACCAGCCCCACCTCCCAACAGCAAGCCCTCTATGAGGCTCCTATAATTCAATCACCCTCCAAAAGTTCTGCCTATGGGCACAAACTTTCCAACACTGAATGGTGTTGTGATCTCAGGAGTGGAACTGATTTTTGCTGAGCCTCAGTTTTCTCATCTGAAGAATTGGGCTAATGATATCTACATCACATTCCAAAAGCAGTCAATGCTATTATGTAATAAAGGACTCTGTACACAGGAACAGTAGCTCACTTCCTTGAATGTTTAGTTTGTAGGGGTGTATCACATTTATTAAAGACTGAGGCATAGTGTGGTGTGATATATATTCCAGTGTTCTCAATTATCGGTCTAGACATTTAGGACCACAAAGTAGGCACTCAATAAAAGTTAGCTATTCTAAGTATAAAGTTTATTACTTTTTGCTGCGTTTTTTTTTTTTTTGCTTGTGATATTGGCAACTCACACAAAATCATTTTATAAGAAATTGAAGTATACTTCTGCTTAAAACATTATTACTTCAAACTTGGAAGAATGTATGTCTTTGTTTGCCAGGGACTGGCCCTGTTTGGTTCTAGTATAAGAGCACCCTCCCCCTTGTTTAAAGGGCCTTGATGTATAATGTCACCCTATCCAATCAGATCCATTTTCAAAGCCAGGTGTGCACAGATGCCTAAGGAGGAAAGAGGAAGAAAGGGAAACACCAAGCAGGTTCATTCTACAGACATATCTTCCTGCTCACAAACATGTCCTCAAAAGAGGCTTTGATTTATGTGTTCTTATTCACAGCAATTGGAAGCGGGGAAGATTTGTCACCTTGGATTTTGAGGGTCTAATTATTTACACTCTAAAACCATGTCTTCACCTCCAAGGAATGAAAGAGGGATGGTATGTGAGGTACCATGTTAATGGGAGGACTACAAAAATCAATGGCCAGATCAGGGATGGGAGCCATTTAATCTCATTTCTGCAGCCCAAGATGCCAGCGCATTCGTCTTTCTCAAAAGTATGCACACAGCTCTATTAGGTACCGGGCCTGCTATAATTCTGCTGTAATTGCAATAGCATTATAAATTATCGTCATAACACTGTAGAGTGAGTGTACTAGAGCTTCGGTTCATAGCTCTGTGTTTTCTTCATGTGCAGCCATTTATTTTTGGAGATGGTTTGAGGAGCTGCGAGCATAAATATGCCCACATCCTCATGTCACATGATTAGTCTGCTGTCTGCTCCTGTGATCAGCTTTGTAAGATCCTGCAACAAATTGAGAAAAGGGAGCTTTGTGTTCTATATTTAGAATTCCTGCTAACTAGCTATGTAACCTTGTGAAGGTCACATTCTCTCCCTCAATTTCATGGTATGTAAAAGAAGTGCATTGAATCACATCACAGATTTCCATATTTTAGCTATCTTCTCACCTCCTCATTTTGGGAGCTGTTTTGCCTATTACATGCACAGTAGGAATTTTTTGTGTGTGTGTGCGCTGGGGATTGAACTCAGGACCTTGTGCTTGCAAGGCAAGCGCTCTAACCACTGAGCTAAATCCCCAGCCTACAATAGGATTTTTAAAATGTTTGCCTCTGCACAATGCAAAATGCACAGTGCAGTATTATGCAAATGACACACCTGTTGGTGTGGTTACAGAAAGGAGTTTCCTACACCATTGATCGTGTAGGTGAGAGATGCAGAGAGAAAACATGCGTGTTTTCTTTTTATTAGATGCAGTTGCAATCTTTTCTTTTTGTTCTAAAACTGCTGATCAAGTTCATTGTCACTCTTATGAGATTTGGTGCCACATAGCTTCTGCCAAGAAAATGACTCTGATTGTCTTCTCCTGTGTGTGTCTCGCCTCCCTCGGGTGCTTCGGAAGCTCTGACAGGATCCCTACACCACCATCAACCTTCCATGCTAACCCCGAAACTGCAGGCGTCCCTGGGATTCACCTTCGCTTCTGTGGCTCAGTATGGAGGCATAATGGTCTTGTGCACCCGACCTGCAGGCAGATCCACACCGCATCATTACTTTACAACCCGAGATAGCCACACCCCGTCATCTCTTCCCAGTAACGGATTATTATTTAGAAGTCTCCAGTTATATGACAAATTAGGAAATGAAAATTTCTTAAAGTAGCCCTCCGAATCTTTTGTGCAGTATTTTTGGAAGTCCTTCTCCTTGGCTTTCAGAAAAGGAAACATATAATCTCTTCATGGATATTGTACTTTGCAACAAGCTCTGTCTATTCCTGACTCCATCTGCACTGGCGACCCAGAGGTGGGAGGCGGGAGAGCTGGGATTCAGCGGGACAGGTCCCGTGATCTTCCAGCTCTGTGCAAACATTTGGCAAATTTGCAGGCCCCCGTTCTTCACGGTCATACTAATGAAAAGAGGATCATCTCTTTTGGCTTTAACTTTTAACTAGTAGCTAACTTTGCATAGCACTGCAAGTGATACTTTTAAAATAAAATTGAAACAAGGTCACATAATTTCTTGGCTTAAAACTCTCATACCTCTTTTCATCTCGCTCACAGTGAAAGTCCTTAAAATTATATTCAAAGCCCTAATTAACCTGGTTCCCATCACCTCTCTCTTGCTTTAGCCTGCTCACCTCTGTATCTGTGATCTCTGGGAAGTCCGGATTCCACATGCTTTCTAAACAGCCAAGAGCTTTGATACAGATTGTATCTTGCTTGTTGTCCATCTTTCTTCTTTAGAAAGATTATAAGGGCAGAGGTTTTAGGCTGTTTTCTTTTGTATTTCATAAATAGCACCCAGAACAGTGCCTGGCATATAATAGGTTTTTAGTAAGTATTTACTAATGTATTTGATTACATAAATAATTTAATCAAGCCTATTACTTTTCTTTCCTTTCTATTGTGCTTCTATCTTATTCTCTTTGATCTGCTTATACATGCAATAATTCTTGTTATTAAAATTATTTCATAATTTAAAATTTCATGTAAAATGCTATCTAGTGAAACCTCTCTCTTCAAATCGTATGATTTAATGAAGTTTCTTTATGCATAAACATTATATATGTTGACTTACTTTCTAGTGCTATACATTTTTCTGCTGTTTTTAAGTTTCTTTCCCTTCCTCCCTCCCTCCTTCCCTTCCTGCATTCTTCTTTCTTCCATCCCTCCATTCCTTCCTCTTCATTCCTTCTTTTCCTTTCACTGTATATCTCTCTTCCTTATTTCTTTCCTTCACTTTTATTAAAGAGCTTTTATTATTTTCATCCTCTAAGATTTTGATTATTACATTACCTTTATATCTATTCCCTTGTTTTCCTTCAAATGCTCTGCCCGCCCCACCCAGGTAAGGCGGCTTCGTTTAGCTGTGTTAGCTTATTTTTAGCTTCCTTCTGCTGTCTGGTTATGTCTTTCCTGAACTATTACATTTCTATTTGTGCTAATGGCTTTATTAATACATTTCAATTCATGGCATACGTCTTGCTTCTCTTTTACTTCTGTGTTAATAGTATCTTTGAATTATCTCCTTGTTCCTGTTTTATTGCTCATCTCTTAAAAATGCACTTTTGATCAGATCAGCTTTATGTAGGAAACTCTCATGAGTGAGGAAAAAGCCTGAAGGTCTTTCTACCTGGAGGCTCTGTCTGTGTCTGTTGTTAGCACAGTCTCTGCACATGTATCTGATCTGTTTGATCCATTTCTGCCTCTTGGTTGAGCTTGGTCCGTCAGTTTTTTCTTTCCTTGCAAAGAAGGGTGATAGCTTTTGCACTTGAGATCATGAACCTTGGTTTGGGAAGCAGGTCTTTGCTGGTACTTTCTGAGACTTGACTCTGCCAGATCCTCTTGTCATTTCTTCCCATCTCCTCCTCCTGTTTGCCTTCTACCAATCTCAGTTTTTGCAAGGTTTTATGTGTATTTTGGATGTTATCGATTATGCCTCTATCCCAGTATTACTTAAAAAGGAAGTTAAAAGCTTTGGAAAATGAAAAAAATTCTTCTGGATGCTTATAAAATATGATTTCTTTGAAGAGAAATTTAAAAAATGCTGACACGCTTTTTACGTTCATATGAGAAACGGTTACTCCTTATGTTTGACTATTTTAATTCTCATTAGATTTCTCTAGAGAGCAGATTGGACAAGTTTTCTAATTTTTTTTAAAGTAATAACCTTTTGAAGTATGAGTCTGTGGGGTCTACGTTCTGGTACTGGGAATAGATGTTTGCTGAGTCGACTGCCCTCTTACCTTGTCTCCTGTAACGGATCTGTCTAGGAACAGAAGTGCAAAGATTGCGAAAATAAAATTATGTCCAAAGAGAATTTATCCTGTAATTGAGAGAAATATTGGATATTACTTTTGCTTTATGGAAGATATTGTTTATTTACGGCCATATAATGTTACATCAGGCAAGATGGTGCGTCTTGCCTAATGTATCACTTGAAAAATATACTGAGTAAGAGCTTGAAACTGACTTCATCTGTGGCTTCGAGGCCAGAGTGTTGAACCAGAAGTGGATCATAACTAAGAGAGTGTAGGACAAATTGGATCTTGGGAGGAGCTACAAGGTACTGGCGTGCAGGGCAATGGCATTCCCTCCACAGCTGTGGTCCTCTGTTGTTGTCTTCTCCTTGCTAAAGGCTACAGCAGAAATCTGAGTGGAGATGTTCTCCTGAATAGCGTTGGAGGAGCCCCACCTCCTACTCTTGCACTATTCTCCGATGCATGCACTCGCGTGTTAATCTTTAAAATTCCTTTTGACATTGAGCCACCAGACAATGAGAGATTTGTGTCAGGATGGATAAAAGTAGATAAAGCTCCTTAGACCCTTGTGAACCATCCAGCCAAATAACCAGAGTTTATAATTGGGGCCTTCGGCAAAAGCCAACCTAATTAAAATGAAGTGAGACTTGATTTCTTACCTGGCATTTTCTCTCGGGTAGCCATGTCTCAGGGACTTCATAAGAAGGGGCGGCTGGGCCATGGTAGCTGCAGGTACGCATGGATCCTTTAAAGACCATCTGTAGTATCTCCAGTCTCACCACAGTCCTGACCAGAAATCCTCACCACCTTTCGGCTGTCTGTCCTGTTTTGTTTTTCACTTACCAAAGCTTGAGAAGTGGCTGTTTCATTGCCTGTGTGTATAAGTACAGTTTAGCGAGGCCTTTGGAGGAATTATCCTCAACTTTAATGGCACTCACATAACTACTTAAGCAAAATCATATGTTGATCACTTTCTAATATTTTTAAAGTGTTGGCTCAATCTGTGCTGCAGATGCTTTTAAAGATGTGCTGTAAGCTGGCCAGGCTGACTTGGGGAGTGCTTCGATTATGACAACATTAACAATGTGAGCAAATAGGTCACCATGGGAACTGCAGAGCAGCAGGACGGATGAATTCATAATGGATGCTCTCCGCGGTGAGGAAGCTGGCGCCTGCTCCTCTTTGAGCATCACTGGAGCAGATTAATTTTCATTCCTCCACGCATCAGTGAGACTGGGATTTCTCGCTCTAACAGGAGAAACACTATTTTTTTTTCTGGTCTCATTTTTGAAGATATGAATGGAAAGCAATGTTCTAGGCAGAAAGAAATACAGACAGAAGAAGGCAAGTAAATGGACGCAAGTGTTTAGAGTTATCAGGTGGTCTTCTTTGGCTGGAAGTTCCCAGCAGCAACAGGAAATCAGGGGAGCCCTGAATAGTGCTGAGGAAGGGCGGGGTTTGATTAGGAAAATCTGGTCGGCCTCCTTAAGGATGATGGACACTAGCTATTCTTTGGAGAATGGCACAGCATTAAATGATTTCAAGCCATATCAGTGATATGATCAGGTTTATTTCCTAGAAAATACATCTGGCTGCAATTTCTAGAATAGATTGAAAAGAGCCACCAAGATCGGAGACAGGGTTTGTATTGGAACTATTGTGTTAGATGAAGATGTTGAGCTAATGAGAGAATGTCAGGTAATGTCTGAACATTGTTGATACATTATGTGAGTCAGTTCTTGTCACAGTGCTGAGATAGAAAATATAGTTTCCTTGCTTTACAAAAGAGGACATAGAGATCACGCCAGACGGTGGGAAATGGAAGTGAGATTTCACCCCAGGGGCTCAAACTGTAGCAGTCGACTCTGTTCTAGGTGAGTCTGTTCTGGAGTTCAGAACTCGAGTGCCTAAAAGAAGCCAGTCCAGTAGATTACAGATTGCTGGAACAGGAAAGTACTTATTTACTGGATTATTTTATTTCATCTATTGACGCTTCCCAACTTTAATTAGCTTGAAACATAGCATATATATATATTTTTTTACAAAGATATTGTAGTGGTAAATTTGATAATTTGCTTGACACTAAAACTTTCTTTTCCATCCCTGGGGGTTCCTGAGGAGTTGTAAAGGAGGCAATGAAAATTCAGTATTTATAGACTTTCAAATAAAGGGAACTGTTTCTCATATTTATGTAGACTTACGGAAAGGATTGTCCCTCAAGTACTCTGAGATCCTTGACCGCAAATGTAAGCCAAGCAAATTACACTTTATAGTAAGTCCAATATTCTACAAGTTCATGAAATTTGATATGCTTTTTGTTTCTATTTTTTAAAAAAGCACGTGTTTAATGATAGATCTATTAGCTAGAAATAAGTCTCCTATATATTAAGTTCAGAAAAAGTCATACTTTAGCTATAAAATTAGAATATCACTTAGGTATCCAATTTTCTCAGAAAATTAATGTTTTTAACATTTCAATAACTTCAAATTTTTGTTTCTTAAGATGAATATAAGGGATAATTTTCTAGGCACCTTAAAATAAATTAGGTTGCTCTTTTCCCTCCTTCCTCCCATTCCTCTTGCTCTCTGTTCTTTTTCTTCCTTCCATTTCTCTCCATCTCCATTGCTGCCTTCTTCCTCCCTTTCTCTTCCTTCTTTTGCTTTCTTTTATTTAAGCATTTACCCAAAGCCAGGCAAATCCGTTTGAGGGACCAAGCAGCTTTCTTCACTCCCTCCTCACCCTGTGGAATCTGTGGTTTGCTGACAGGGCGTTGATTTAGAATTACACTAATTGACAGTGAAAGACTTCATATAATCCTGTTTATATGACCTCCAATAATGTTGAGAGATCAAATAAAAATCTTACACTGGCAATTTTCAGGAGCTGTCATAGAATATAACAGAAATGATTTAGATGAATTAACTTACAGTTTCCACAAAATCTGAATTTGCATTTTACACAAAACTCATGTCACCAGCCACCCAGTCTGCTCCAAAAGGATGACTTTTGTGTGAATCAAGTGCCTGCACATTATAGGGAAATCACTGGTTTTACAGTTTCATCTACATATTGCCTTGCTCAGTAGGTCGGGCCTAAAACCTAGTCACAATGACACGGGACCCCAGACACTCCACCTCATGCTGTTTGCTGACTTCTCAGTGAGGAGTCCATTGCTGAGGCTGTCACCTTATACTGCTCGGTCATCCCGACACCCGAGGGGTCCATCCTTAGTGTCCCTCATTCTGGAACATTTCCAACAGGGCGCATGGCACGTGCAGCCTGACTGGATCCTCGATGCTCTTCTCCCCTGTCCAGCTCCCACGGCCACAGGGCAGCAAGGCACTTTAGAGTTTTCCTTCACTGCCATATGTTCAGTGCCCGTGTGTTCCCGCATCACTGCTCTGAATGGAGAATACACATAAAAACATTGTTTGTAAGTCTATTTAACCTTGAATGTGATTTTTTCATTTTTCAGAAGCCAATGGGGGGGAAGTAAGGAACTGACTGCTCCCTGTAAGAAAGAGGGAAGGAGACACGTAGAAAGACTCAAGAATAAGAGCTGGTGAAAGAAATACTGTGTAAAGCAAAGATGACCTTGCACCACTTCATCCTGGGAGGGAGGAAATCAGGTGTTGGAACAAACCGAGGCAGAACCTGTGAAGGGTGGGAGGGGAAGAGCCCACAGACCCAGAGCACCTGAGACTGGAAAATGAGATGTATCTGCATGGATCGAACACTCCAGAACCTTTCAGCTCTTGCTGGCTTCTTGGCTGCTGAAGGTCTGCCACTGAATCTTCTCCATCTCTACCTGGCATCAGATAAACAGCACCCTAGCACAGGGCTGCTCTGCGATAGGCGTGAGCAGTGATAGGAGCCATGAGACAAATGAAAAGAAGTTGCTGAAGATGAAGAAGAAGGACTTGAACAAAGCTGGGCTATGTGCCCAGCAGACGTCTGAGAAGGGTGTATTTTTGGAAGAATGATATGTGCAAGAGGCCTGACATCGGAGTGGGCGTGGTTGGAGTAACGGCAACCTCAGTGTCTTAGGAGGCTGTTGTGAGGATAACGTGACAATGTGTATGACAGAACTCGAAGGATGTCTGGAGCTTACTAGTCACTTAAAACATTCTAAAACACGAGAATTTTCCTTACTTGTTGATTTTTGAAGAAATAACATGTAACAAATACATATATATCTGCAGCCAGATTATATGGGAAACAGTTGAATTCTGGTCAACACTTCGGGACTCTGAGGATGCCCCACAACAGTGCTGATGTTGGCGGTCAGTGTTCAGTGTTGTGGACAGAGTCTGGTTGTCAGAAGATGCAGCTGCTCTAGATTCCGCACGAAGCAGAATTATGCCATGTGTCCTTGCTACTAATGAGGGCTTGCTCTGTTAACAGGGTAAATGGCAATCGCTGCTGTAATGAACCCCCCAAAAGATAATTTCATAGAGAAAGTTTTCTTCTCCTTCACAGAATTGACGTAGCTGTTGCAGATCAGTTCATTCTTCTCCTAATAGTGATGTAAGGACCT
>PVJO010030578.1:0-15341 GCA_004026905.1 Hystrix cristata | reverse complement strand
GGAGAACTGTGGGGCATCAGGGTGGGGGAGCTGGGAGGAAGGGACAGCAGCGAGGGGTGCAGATGTCCAAGGCAGGAAGTCCAAGGACATGGCTGGGGCACAGGTACTTCGTGGGGAAAGCAGTAGGTCTTCCCCGGAGATGAGAGGCCTGCGGGACTGAGAGATAGTTCTCCCCTCAGACTGCTGAAACTGCCAAGAATGAAGAAAAGGATCACGAACCAACCTTAAAGTCTGTGCTAACGAGGCAGCAGATGACAACAGTCACAATGTAGCAGTCACACCTCTTTGGGGGGAACTGCTGAGGCAGGAGGGTCCCTGAGAGTTTGAAGCCAGCTGGGGTTACCTAGCTAGTTCAAGGTCAGCTTAAATTACATAGACAGACCTTGTCCCAAAAAAGGAAACACAAGAAAGCAGAGGAGAGCAGAAATACGGGGCTCCTGGACAAGAGTGGGCCTATGGCTCCATGACATGAGGCAGCCACCTCCCTGCAGATCAGTGTTCAGGGCAGTGGACCGTACTACAGAGCACAGTGAGCAAGCAGGCACGGCCACCGCGTCCCCCACTGTAACGGGTATTGGTGGGCCTGCAAGTTCAGGGAGATTTATTTTCTGCTCTGTTTCAGGATGGAAGAGTAAAGCATGATCTGGACTTGAGATGTCCCCTTGAAATTTTATAGTGACAAACTAAGTTCTGCCAAATTTGATCAGTAGTCATCAAAAAATGATCATTCTTAAAAATATCAGAATGTCCGGGTGTGGTGGCACATGCCAGCAATCCCAGCACTCAGGAGGCTGAGGCAGGAGGATCTCTGAGAGTTCAAGGCCAGCCTGGGCTACACAGTGAGACGCTGTCTCAAAAAAAAAAAAAAAAGAACGTATTAGAATGGAAAAAGGTTTATGACACTTTAAAATGGACAGAGTTTCCAGCTTTCTTGGAGAAAAATAAAGAGGGGGTGTGTGTTATGATACAATATTTATTAAAAAATAAAATCAATTAGCATGTAAAATGTTAACAGAATATAAAAGGTTAACACTATAATAGTAAGATAGTTATATGAAAAGATAACACTCTCAAATGATACGAAAAGATACAGTTATATGAAAAGATAATGCTCTACAATTCAATAAGAACTAAAACAGCTTAAAAATGAGCAAAATACTTAAGCAGATCATTTCACAAGAGAAGATACAAATGGCCAATAGGCAGGCGGAAAAGTGCCTGCCACCATTTCCTCTGATCAAGAAATTCCAAGTCTAGATATTTACCCAACAAAAATGCAATATGCTGACAAAAAGATGTGAACAATAATACTCACAGCAGCTTTGTTTATAGTAGCTCTAACTTGGAAACAACTCAAATGCCCAAACCATTTGAGTGAAAAATTATGGTGTGTCCATGCAATGGAATACTACACAACCACAAACGTAAATGAATCACTGATAAGCACAAGCACTCAGGAGAATCTCAAAAAAACATCACACCAAGTTGGGCACAGAAGTGCCCACCTGTAATCCCGGTCGCTCGGGACACTCACACAGGAGGATCACAAGTTCACGACCAGCCTCAGCAATTTAGCAAGACTCTGTCTCAAATCAAAAATTTTAAAATGGGGATGTGGCTCACTGGTACAGCACATGCCTAGCATTTGAGAGAGGCCCTGGTTTCAATCCCCAGTACCACAACAAACAAACTAAAAACAAAACACGCTGAGAAAAATCATGCTTGGCACAAGAGGGCATACCACTTGACTCCATTCAAACGAAAAAAAAAATTTGGTGGTGCCAGGGATGGAAGTCAGGGCCCTGCATATGCTAAGCACGTGCTCTGACACTGAGCTAGATCCCCAATCCTCCATGTGACATTTAATGACAAGCAAAACTGACTGGCACTTCACATCTGGAAATTGGGAGTAGGGATAGATTGGAAAGGGGCATGAGGATTCTCCTGTCTGAGGCGATGAAATTAGTCTACACCTTAACTGGGGTACGAATTATACATGTGTATACTTTTATCAAAATTCACCTAGCACTTCACATTTGTGCATTTTACTGTATGTAAACTAAAAAGCACAAACAAATACTGAACTGCAGTTAATGATATGTATGCTAAAGCACTTAGAAATGAAGTGTGCTGATTTCTGGAATTCATTTAGAAACACATAAAAAATAAGATGGATTAATCTGTGTGTGATAAGTAAATACAGCAAAATGCTAATTATAGAATCTAGGCGGTAAATATATTTTCAGGTTTTCTATATGTATGAAAAATGTTGTGATGAAATAGTGATGTGAAGATGACATGCAAAACAAGAATATTACAGAATTAAGATTGTGCTCAATTTTTTAATTACTTAAAACATTAGCTTTGTGTTTTGTTTTTTTTTTTTAGCTTTGTGTTTTGTTTTGGTTTTTTTTGGTAACAGGGATCGAACTTGGGACCTTGGGCTTGCTAGAGCTTTGTGTTTTTATATTCAACTAGAATACTTTAACAGAATTCTTATATGACCAAGAGACAAAGTTCAGCATAAACATGTTGGAACTGCAGAGAAATAGAAACAAAATTCTTTTAGTCTGTAACCCCACGATCCACAGAAAACCACTTACTGACATACTACTGTATTTCTTTTTAAAATTAAAACATCTTGAACATTTCCCTTTTATTAAGTACTCTTCAAAAACACAATTTTTAGATAGTAGCATATTGCACTGTAAGCAAGCTCTCTATGTAAATTGTTTAATCTCTCCCTATTGTTAGGTGTTGGCTTGTCTCCAAATTTTTTGATCACAAACAAAGCTGGGTGAACTCGACTGTGCGTGCCTCATGAACCACGTGGGGAGTTTTCCTTAGGATGGATTCCTTGCAACTGGCATGCCGGGTCGAAGGTTAGGAACTTTTAAACATTTAATATGAGCAAACTATTTTCCAGAAAGATTTGATCAATTTGCATATCCTATGAAATGTAGCAGAGTGTTTCCTTTCCTGAGACTTGACCATTTGGGGGTATTTTTAAAATCTAGTTTTTGGTTGTTTTTTTTTTTTTTGACAATTCCACAGAGGGAAGATTGTAATACATTACAGTTTTAATTCATAATCATTTGCATACAATTAAAGTGACACATTTCTTTTTCTAAATTCTGATTTTTTTTTTTTTTTTTTTTTGGTGCTGGGGATCGAACTGAGGGCCTTGTGCTTGCAAGGCAAGCACTCTAACCACTGAGCTAAATCCCCAGCCCTGATTGATTTTTTTTTTAATCAAGAATCTGGAGTACATATTCTACCACTGGGCTGTACCCTCAGCTCCTGTATTTCTTCTTTTACTTCTTAGCTGTTTACATTCTTTTCCCTACCATTCTGGGACAAGGAGACTTTTACTATTTTTGTATCAAATTACTGAAGTGTTTTTTAAAAACATACATGCACCAAATATTGGTGAACTCAACTTTATACAACAAATATTGATGGACATGAAAAACCAAATAAGCACTAATACAATTGTAATGGGGACCCTCAATACCCCACTGTCACAAACAGAGATCAGCTAGACAAAAACTCAACAGGGAAATATCAGAATTAAACCAAACTTTTGAACAAATGGACTTAGTAGATGTCTACAGAGTATTCCATCCCACAACATCAGAATACACATTCTTCTCAGCTGCACATGGGACTTTCTCCAAAATACACTACATACTAGTTCACAGAATATGCTTAAGTAAATGCAAAGGAACTGAAATTATCCCATGCATATTATCAGAAAACAGTGCAATGAAACTAAAATAAATGGCAAAAGAAACCACAAAATAAATGGCAAAAGAAACCACAAAAACTTCATGAACACATGGAAATTAAATAGCACCCTCCTGAACAATCAGTGGGTCACAGATGAAATTAAGGAAGAAATTAGTTTCTACAACTGAATGTAATGCCAATACAACCTACAGAAACTTATGGGACACAATGAAAGCAGTCCTACAACAGTAATTTATAGCGGTGAACTCGCATATCAGAAAAACAGAGCAAGCTCAAATAAACAACCAAATGTTGAACCTCAAGTTTCTAGAAAAAGAGCAAATCAAATCCAAAGCTTGTATGAGGGAGGACATTGTAAAGATGAGAGCTGAAATTAATGTAACTGAGACTAAGAAAATACAAAGAATCAAAGAATTAGTTCTTTGAAAGATTAAATAAAATTGACAAACCATTAGCCAACATTACAAAAAAAGGAAAGAGACTCAAATCCATGTAATTAGGAATGAAAAGGGTGAAATCACAACAGATTCTGCAGAAATCCAGAAAATCATCAATGCCTACTTTAACAACCTCTATTCTAATAAGATGGAAAAAAACAGAAGAAATGGACAGATTCCTAGATATGTATGAATTACCAAAGCTGGATCAAGAAGATATAAAAATTCCAAATAACCCAGTATCAGCCACCGAAATTGAAGATGTAATTAAAAACCTACCAACAAAGAAAAGCCCAGGTCCTGAAGAATTAACTGCTGAATTCTACAAGAAATTTAGAGACAGTCTAAAGCTGCTACTCCTCAAACTCTTCAATGAAATTGAAAGAGAAGCAATACTCCCAAATTCATTCCTGGAAGCAAGCATTAACCTGATACCAAAACCAGAGCAGGATCCAACCAAAAAAGAGAACTACAGGCTAGTCTCCTTAATGAACACAGATGCAAAAATCCTCAACAAGATACTGACAAAAAAGAAGGCAACAAATGGGGCTGGGGATTTAGCTCAGTGGTTAAAGTGCTTGCCCTGCAAGCACAAGGGCCCGAGTTCGATCCCTGGTGATAAATAAGTACATAAATAAATGCAACCAATCATCAAGATCATACACTATGACCAAGTAGGATTCATCCCAGGGATGGAGAGATGATTCAACATACACAAATCAATAAATGTGAGGCACCATATTAACAGAGTTAAGGACAAAAACCATATGATCATCTCAATAAAGGCAGAAAAGGCATTTGACAAAGTCCAACATCCATTCACGATAAAACCCTGAAGAAAATTGGAATAGATGGTCTTTATCTCAATCTGATAAAGGCCATCTATGACAAACCAACAATCATACTAAATGGTCAAAAACTGAATGCTTTCACTCTAAAATCAGGAATAAGACAAAGATATCCACTATTACCACTCTTATTCAATATAGTTCTGGAAACATTAGCCAGAGCAATTAGACAAGAGAAAGAAATAAAAGGAATAAGGATAGGAAAGAAAGAAGCTAAATTTTCATTATTTGCAGGTGACATGATACTCTACATTAAGACCCCAAAAACTCCACCAAAAGACTTTCAGATTTAATACCCAAATTCAGCAGTGTAGCTGGGTACAAAGTCAGCACTCGAAAATCAATAGCATTCCTATATATAAATAACAGACTCACAAAGAGAAATTAGGGAAACAATACCTTTCACAATAGCATCCACAAAAAATGAAGCACCTAGGGATCAATCTAACAAAGGAAGTAAAAAATCTACACACTGAAAACTATAATACTCTGAAAAAGGAGATCAAAGAGGATATCAGAAAACGGAAAGATATCCCTTGTTCTTGGGTAGGAAGAACCAATATATTTAAAATGGCCATACTCACAAAACTGTTACACAGATTTAATACAATCCCAATCAAAATACCAATAGCATGCCTCACAAATTAGAGAAAACAATCCTAAAATTCATTTGGAACCAGAAGAAACCTAGAACAGCAAAAGCAATTCTGGGCAATGAAGGTTAAGCACGGGGCATCACAATCCCCGACCTGAAATTATATTACAAACCCACTGTGATAAAAGCAGGATGGTACTGGCCAAAAAACAGACCTGAGGACCAGTGGAATAGATTAGAAGATGCAGACCCAAGTCCAAACACTCTCAGCCACCTTATCTTTGACAAATGGGCCAAACACCTTCACTGGAAGAAAGACAGCCTCTTTAAAAAATGGTGCTGGAAAAACTGGTTTTCCATATGCCAAAAATTAAAACTAGACCCATATCTTTCACCGTGCACTAAACTAAAATCAAAATGGATCAAAGATCTAAATATTAAAACAGAAACACTAAATCTGTTGGAAGATAGAATAGGTAGAACTCTTGAAGACATAGATGTAGGCAAAGACTTGATAAACAAAACCTCAGTGGCCCAGGAAATACCACAAAGAATCAACAACTGGGATCTCATCTTATTAAAAAGCTTTTGCACAGCAAAAGAAACCACCAACAGAAGGAAGAGACAACCCATGGAGTGGGAAAAAAATTTTGCCAGCTATTCCTCCAAAAAAAGGACTAATATCTAGAATATATAAACAACTCAAAAAAATCAGACCCCCCCAAATTTAAAGACCCTACCCAAAAATGGGCAGCTGAATGAACAGACACTTCCCAGCTGAACAAGAAGAAATGGCAAATAAACATACGAAAAAATGTTCAACATCACCAGTCATTCAAGAGATGCAAATTAAAACACTGATATTCTGTGGCTATTGTCAATAGACCAGCCAATAACAAATGCTGGAGGGGCTGTGGGAAAAAGGAACCCTTCTCCACTGTTGGTGAAAATGTAGACTTGTACAGCCACTATGGAAATTCCTCAAAAAACTAGGACTAGAGGTTCCATTTGACCCAGCTGTTCCCCTTCTTGGTATCTTCCCAAAAGAAGTAAAATCATCATACCACAGTGATATATGTACACTCATGTTTACAGCCAGAGTGTATACTAGCTAAATCCTGGAAAGAGCCTAAATGCCCACCAACTGATGAATGGAAAAAGAAGGTGTGGGGTTTTTTATGCAATGGAGTACTACTCTGCCATAAAGAACACTGAGCTCGAGACATTTCTAGGTGAATGGATGCACCTTGAGACCATACTCTGAAGAGAAATAAATTGGACACATGTTTAAATACTGCACTGTTTCTCTGGTGTGAGAAACTGAAAGTGTAAATAAGAACTAAAATATATTGGGAAAGAGAAGAAATTGTGCAAATGGGAAGGGGAACAAGGGGGAGGGGGAAAGGAACAGAAGGACAAGAAGAAAAGAAAACAGAAGGAAGAAACTGGAAACAAAGCTTTTGTAAATAAGAAGGGGAAGCGGGGTTGAAGGGAGGGGAGGGGAACGGGAAAAACACAAGCAGCAAGATATATCATGTACAGGTACAAATTTCCTATGATGAATCTTATCATTATATACAAAACATACCACCAAAATAAAATTTTTAAAAATTTAAAGAAAGTGTATTAATTTCATGCTATTTGTGTTTGCTGCAGCTATCTCTCTCAATTTATTGCTTACCTTTTTAAAATTCTGTACTGAAGACCGAACCCAGGGCCTCACAAATGCTAAGCAAGGACTCTACCACTGAGCCACTATATGTCCTCAGCCCTGTTTATTTGTTTATTTATCTAGAGACAAGATCTTACTAAGTTGCTCAAACTGGCCTTGAACTTGTGTTCCTCCTGCCTCAGGCTCCTCACTAGATGAGATTACAAGCACATGCCACCGTGCTTGGCTTGTTTTTTCATTTTGCATTAATTGTAGATTCCTGTGTCACTGTACAGAGTGATACAGAGAGATTCTGCATACATACCCTTTCCCCTAATTCCCCAGGGGTAAGATCTTGAAAAATTATAGTATCACAACCAGGATATTAACATGGACACAGTTAAGACATAGACCATTTCTGTCACTACAAGGATCCCCCATACCCACTTCCCTCCGGCCCTTAAACTCTCCTTAATTTCTGGCATCTATGAATTTGTCCTTTATCTGTATAACTGTGTGACTTCAGGAATGTTATATAAATAGAAACACACAATTTGTAGCCTTTTAGGATTATCTGTTTTCATTTAGTGTAATTTTCTCAAGACACAGCCCTCTTGCTGTAAATATCAGTAATTTGTTCTTTTTTCTAAGTAGTATTCCATGATTTGGATGTACCACAGTTTACCCATTCATGCACTGAGGGACATCCGGGTCATTTCTAATTTTTGACTACCATGAATAAATCTGCCATAGACATTCATGTATTGGTTTATGTGTGCACATAAATCTTCATTTCTCTGGGATAAATACACAGGTACAGTGGTTGTACATTTAGTGGCATATTTTGTTTTGAAAAAGGCTGCCAAACTGTCCCCCAGACTAGCCATACCATCTTGCCCTCCCTCTTGGAATATATGAGTGATCCAATTCCCCCACATCCATGTCAGCGTTAGGCGTTGTGACTACTGCTCATTTTATAAATTCCATGGGTGTGTCACAATATCTTATACTGGATTTAACTTGAATTTCCCCAATGATGAAAGGTGTCGAACATTATCTTACATACTTATTTGCCATCAGTATATTATCTGTAGTGAAAGATCTCATGTCTTTTGTTCGTTTTCTAAGGAGACTGAATTTTTAGGAGTTCTTCATGTACACTAGATATTAGTCCTTTGTTGAATATATGAATTGCAAATATTCTCCTGTCTGTAGTTTTCTTTTCATCTTAACATAGTCTTCTCAGTGCAAATTATTTTAGTTTTGAAGTTCAATTTATCAGTTTTTCCTTGTTATTTTTAATTTCTGTATCCACACATTCATCACTAGTATATAGAATTACAAGTGACTTTTCTATCTGGATCTTGTTTTACATGGGGTTTTTTTTTGTTTTTTTCTGTGCTTTTTGGTTGTTTTTGTTTTTGCTTTTTGCAAATTCCTTGGAGTTTTCTAGGCAGACGATTAAAGTTGAGCATGGTGGTTGCATGCATACCTATAGTCCCAGCTCTTCAAGGGGCAGAGGCAGAAGGATAGCTTCATCCCAGAGTTCTGAGCCAGCCTGAGCAACATAAGGAGATCCCATCTCTTAAACACTATTAAATAAATAAAATAACTGATCCACACGATTGTTACTATCTGCAAAGAGGAGCAGTTCTATTTATTTCTTCCAATCGTAGTTTTAATTTTTCTCACCTTAATGCTCTGGCTAGAATTTCCTACACCATTTCAGATAACAGAAAGATTAAACATTCTTGTCTTATTTCTAAAATTTAAGGAATGCTTTTAGTCTTACTCCAGTAAGTACTGTGATGTTAGCTGCAAGGTTGGTTGTTTGCTTTTTTATTAAGTTGAGAAAGTTCCCCTGTATTCCTATTTTTCTAAGAGTCCTTACTAGGAATGAGTATTGAATTCTATCAAATAATTTTCTTTCAGCATTTCTTATGATCACAAAATTTTCTTTTTTTTTTTTTTGAATTTTCTTCTTTAACTTGTTAATACGGATTACATTCACCGATTTTCAAATGTGGAACCGATCTTCAATCCTACCTTGTTTTGAGGTAAAATTCTTTTTAAATAGTGCTGAATCCTATATGTTAGCATTTTATTAAGGATTTTTACATCTATATTCAGGATTGATACTGGTCACTTTCTTTATTGTACTACTTCTATGTGGTTTTGGTATCTGGATAATACCAGTTGCATCAAATAAATTGAGAACTATCCTCTTCTCTATTTCATGGAAAAGATTGTGTAGAATTGTTAATTCTTTAAATGTTTAGTATAATTCTTCAGTGGAACCACCTAGGCCTGAAGATTTGTATTTGGGGAGTTTCCAACTTATAAATTAAATTTCATTATTAGTTCTAGAAATACTCAAGTTATGTCTTTCATATTACATAAGGCTTAGCAGTTTGTGGTTCCTGAGAAATGGGTCTTTTTCGTGGAAGTGGTCCAACTTATATGTGTGGAGTTGTTTGTAGTATTCCCTTATTTTCCTTCTGACTTCTGCAGGGTCTGTGGTGAAATCCCCAACCTCATACCTGATACTAGCAAATCTTGTCTTCTCTCATTTCTCTTTGTCCATCCTGCTAGAGATTTGACAATCTTATTGATCTTTCCGAAGAACCCATTCTCTGATTGACTTTTCTGTTTTCCATTTCATTAATCTCTCTTGCCTTTATTTCCTTTCTTCCTACTTTGAGATTATTTTTTTCTTTTTCTAGGCTCTTGAGGTGACAGCTTAGATCATTGATTTGGAGCTTTCTATCTTTTCTAACGTATGCAATTAGGGCTAAAATTTCCCTGTCAGCACTGCTTACTCCTTTAACTGTGAACCACACATTTTGATATGTTTTCCTTTCTTTCGTGTGTGTGTGTGTGTGTGTGTGTGTGCTTGCGTGTGCATGTGGTGCTGGGGATCAAACCCAGGGCCTTATGAATGCTAAGCAAGAGCTCTACCACTAAGCTATATCCTCAGCCCTATTTTAATCTTTAATTCTTGTTTAACGGCCAAGGACATGTACCTGTTGATTGAGTGATTAAAAAAGAGTGTACATTCTTCTGCTTGGGGGAAAGTGTTCTAAAAAGGTCACTGAGATCCTGATGGCTGATGGTAGTTTTGAATTCTCTGTCTTTGTTGAAGTTGTGTTTAGTATATTATCTGGTAAGAGGAGTACCGGAGTCCTCATCTGTTACTACAGAATTTTTCTCCTTGTGCTTCTACTAGGTTTGGCTTTACACATTTTGTAGTTTTGTTATTGGGTGCATACACATTTATGTGCTGTCTTCTCATTGGACAGGCCCATCGTCATCATGTAATTGTCCCCATTAAGAATCTTTGCCTTGAAGTTTACTTTATCTGATGTTAATATAGCCATCACTGCTAGAGTTTCTTTAAAACAGAAGTTGGATGATGAGAATTACAGTTCAAAAACCACTTAAGATATATTAAATTCTTAGTCATCTATAATGAAAATAACCTACAAGTGCAAAGACGAAGTAACATCGCTAAATTCACCTATCCTGTTCTTTACGTTGCTTTCATGTGGGAAAACAAATAAAAATACAGAAACAGATCCTGGTACTCTGGTGCAGTGGCCAAAGTCTACGATCCCAGCAATCTGGGAGGCTGAGGCAGAAGGATCACAAGTCTGGTCCTTGCCTGGGCAACTTAACAAGAATCTGTCTAAAATTCTCAAAATTAAAAATAAAAGAGCTAGTGAGGAAGGTCAGTGAGAAAGCCCTGCGTTGAATCCCTAGCACTGCAAAAAAGGGTGGAGGGGGTAGATCCTAGTAACCGGCATGCCCGACTCCAGCTGGTTTATTCCGGTCCCTGCAGCACTTCTGCCAAGGAACAAAACCACGATCGGACGTCTCCTGACTCCTCTCCTGCTGGAGCAGTTCTCTGCAGCCTCTCGAGTTTGCCCGGTTCCCCAGGCCTCACACCGCCAGAAAGTCTTAAAGAAGTTTAATCCCATTTCCAAATGAGATTGTACAGCCACCGCAGAGATACACCATCACAACTGACTGAGCATGTTTATCAGGCCACTTTAGACAGGAGTGCTCTAAATTAGTATCTTTATGAATTCTGGAATCATCTCCTGTTAGCGCAATAGGGTAACTTTATTTTTATTGTATTGCAAGGCCAAGGGGTTGGCGATTTACCTTAAGCGGCAGAGCACTTGCCTAGCAAGTGCAAGGCCCTCAGTTTGATCCCCAGAACCCACCCCAGCCCCAGCCAGTAAAAGGCCAAATAAAAATGTAGATATTTTGGTAAGGCATGGTAGTAAACACCTGTAATCCCAGCACTCGGGCAGCTGAGGCAGGAAGATCTCTACTTTGAGGCCAGTGTGAACCACATAGTGAGACCCTGTCTTAGTCTCTGCTGCTGCCCTGTGTATGCGGCTCGGGGAGCCCAGGAGTGTAGTGACACGGGGACTTCTGCCTTTGGGGGTCACACAAGGAACGTCACGCTTTCCACGGGTGTGATCTGGAAGAGGCGCACTGAGGCCCCACCATGGTCCTGGGCCTCCAAGTCAGGAACAGCGTCCGGCACCATTAGGATTGATGCAAGTTTTGTTTTTTTTTTTTTTTTGGTGCTGGGGATCCACACTCAGGGCCTTGTGCTTGCAACACTCTAACAGCTGAGTCAAATCCCCAGCCCACTAATGCAAGTTTTTATCCCTTATCCCTTGCTACTTAAAAAAACAAACAATTTTTTGAGGCTAAAAAGACAAATATGAAAATATTAAAGAATGGATACAGAGACCTCGTTAACTGAATGTCCAGGGCCACTTCTCTCACACTGTTGGTGTAGTCATTTGAAGCAAAGTTACAATTCTTACTTTGTTTTAAATAGGACATACACTCACATGGGCCAAAAAGCAAAGAACATGAAAAGTATACAGTAAAATGTCCTGTTCCCACCCCCCAGGCTTCCCTTCAAGTAATACACTTACCTTATTCCTTCTGAGACTCCATATTACAAATATGATCATTCTAACTTCTCTTTTTTTTTTTCTCCCCCCCACAAAAGATGGTAAAAGGGCATTCACAGCAGGGACTCTGAAGCCCAACTGGCAAGGTCCCAAGCCCGGTCCGGCCACTCATAGCTGAGCGTCTCTACGCCGATCCTTAACCTCTCTGAGCCTCGGTTTCCTCATGTACAGTGAGGGTAACAGCACCAACCGTCTCACTTTGTTTTCTGAGGATTAAATGAGCTAATGCGTACACAGCATGGAAGTCAGGGCCCGGCTCACACTGAGCCCTCTGCAGGCGGCGCGAGTATTACAGGGAGCCTAGGACACCCGGCTCTGGAGCCAGACTGCCAAGCTCCGACCTCCCTTCCCTCCCCGCAGAATGGCAGTGACCACACTACCTACACTCGGGGGTGACCGAGACTCAAATGAAAACACAATTTATATAGTAACTATGTATCACGTAAGACCACGCCTTCCACTCGGTAGGCGCTACGGTGCCTCATAAAATCCAGGATGCCATTCGCTGGAAAAGTACAGCATTATCTTATATACCAAGAAAGAAAAGCCATGCCAATTAAATTACGATATGCCTTTGACTGAAATACATCCTCATTTCAAATATGTTACAAAGTAAAGAAATGCACATCTTGGAACTGATGAAATGTGGGATCTAAGTATTTACTATTACACTCTTACCTTCATTTAAAAATACATCTTGGATATCGTTCTGTGCCGGTACAAAGAGCACTTTCTCCCTCAATTTTAAATGGCTATATAGTGATCCATTGTGTGCACAAGCCATGAATTATTTAACTAGTCTCCTATTAGTTTTCAGCCTGTCACTGTTACAAGCGACGCCGCAATGAATAACCTTGTAGGCCTGTCACCTTGCAAGTCCGCCAGTGTGCGTGGAAGATCAATGCCCAGAACTGGCATTGCTTGGTTGAAGAGTGGATGGATTTCAAACTTCTGCAGGCATCTTAAATTCAAGTTTTGGTTTTTTTTAACTTTTTTTTTTTTTTTTTTGTGGTGCCGGGGATCGAACTCAGGCCCTTGTGCTTGCAAAGCAAGCACTCTAATCACTGAGCTAAATCCCCAGCCCCAAATTCAAGTTTTAAATGGCAAGGAAAGAGAGGCTGGGCCAGCCTGGTGAGAGAGGAGAGCCAGGGTGTGGGGGACAGAGCTTTTTCATACACTGCCGGGGGCCATGCAAGTTGGTCAGACTTCCTGAGAGGTGTTTTGGCTTCATCTTGCTAATTCTACTTCTAAAAAGTTATCTTACAAAACGCTAGCTCCAACTGCCAAAATAGCAAAACCAAACACAGGTAATAACGACCGCAGACGTGACGTGGCGGACACAGCGCGCCGAGCTTTGCAGACCTGAACCCGGCCCGGCCTCCACTCACTACTGAACAAGACAGTGGCCGCTTTGCTGATTACACAGCTATGCGAACTTGAAACACAGAGAGGGTAAAGCTAGTAAGCGCAGAGGCGGGAGGGGACCCAGAAGCCTGGCACAAGTCTGTGCTCTTAAATGTGGAAATATCTTACTTTTGAAAGAACATCAAAAGAATTCGAGAAGCCTAAATGTCCCAAAGTGATGCCAATGTGGTTGAGCATGCCTCTAATCCCAGCACTCTGGAGGCTGAGGCAGGAGGATTGCTGTGAGTTTGAGGCCAGCCTGGGCTACATAGTGAGTTTGAGGCCAGCCTGGTCTACATAGTGAGTTCAAGTCCAGCCTGGCTACACAGTGAGACCCTGCCTCAAAAATACCCAAACCAAACAGAAAACCAAAGTGAGTTAGTTAATACTATTATAAACTCATGCTGTGGAAAACAACGCAGCCAAGATAAAGAAGGAAGCAAATGTTAACATATCAGTGTCAATGCCTATGATGTACTGTCTTGTTAAAATAAATTTTAAAGGGGGCTGGGGATGTAGCTCAGTGGTAGAGGGCTTGCCTAGCATGCATGAGGCCTCTGGGTGGCAAACTGCAGTAAGTCCCTGACTTACAAACACTGGAGTTGTGAACTTTCACAGAAATAAACGGACCGCACGTTAGGAACATTCGTAGGTGTGAACAAATCACAGATGCAGCTCACATGCCTGCTGGACATTTTCACAGCTCTTCTGTGTGCTTATTGTACAGTACGACAGCATACAGTAGTACTGTGCTCAGAGCCTAGGACATGTGGAAGCAAGAGGAAAAGCATTGGCGATGTGGAAGTTTGCTTTTTTTATGCTTTACATTGTATATTCCTGTCAAAGCTGTGTAACACTCACTGCTGGACTTATGAACAAATCTGACTTATGAACATTCTCCCAGAATGGAACTAGTCTGTAAGTCGGGGACTGAAGTGTAAATAAAAAGGAGGCTGCAGGGCAGCTTGGACAACATTTCATCTCAGTACATCACTGTGTGGCACATCGATCACACAGATGAGTGTGTAAAACCCAGATAAGTAACAGGTAAAAGATCTGGCAGGAAAAGGAAACAATGAAGGATTCACTCTAATTACATGCGGATGGCAGAGAACGAGGACTTTGCTCTGTATACTCCTGAATTATTTGAATCCTTATATAGATGATAAAATAACAAAAAACCTGCTACTAAGAAGCATAAATCAATGAGTGTTTAATTCCCGACTCCCGAACTTCACCCCTGTACCAATGTCATCAGAAAGATCAAGAAGCAATTAGGTAAGCAATTAGGTAATCTAGGATTGCACACTTGCCATTTCAGCATTCTAGGAGGCTGAGGCAGGAGGATCCAAAGTTCAAGCCAAACCCAGACTGAGGAACTTAGCGAGACCCTGTCTCAAAATTAAAAAAAATTTTCTTAAAGGGCTGGGGATGTGGCTCAGTGCAAAGGCCACAAGTATAATCGCCACTACTGCAAACAAAACAAACAAGAAAGACTGGAGCTTGTGAACTGAAAAAAAAAAAGAAAAACCAACCCAGATTAAGGCATAAACATCACTGACCCTTACTACTGTATTATTGGGAAGATTATTCAGCATGGTCACTTATAAAATTATCGAGAACAAACCTTTAAGATGTTACAGCACAGCTTTCTTCAGC
>PVJO010030577.1:0-15338 GCA_004026905.1 Hystrix cristata | reverse complement strand
AAGGAAGGAAGGAAGGAAGGAAGGAAGGAAGGAAGAGAGAGAGAAAGAAAGAAAGGAAAGAAAGGAAAGGAAACGAGAGAGAACAGGAGACAAAGAGGGGCAGAGAGAGAAGGAAAGAAAAAGAGAGGAGGGAGAGAGAAAAAGGAAGGGAACAGGAAGGGGAGAGAGGGAGGAAGCGAGGGAGGGAGAAAGGAAGGAAGAAGGAAAAGAAAAAAGAAAAACAGAAATGGCTTCTAGGGAAAGCGATGAGCAATGAGAAACCGGGACAGCTTATCTATGAAACTGATATTCGGTAACACTCTGTGTTAGAAGTTCTCAAATTTTAATGCACATCTAAATCACCTGGAGATCTGTTTAAAGTGTAGTCTGATTCACGAGGTCTAGGCTGGGATTTGAGTAACCAGGACTATAGGTATGTGCCACAACGCTCAGCTTTAGAAGTCATATTTTAGAGTAGATTAAAAGAACCTAAAAAGTGGTGCTGGTCTGAAATGAATAAACATTTCTCAGACAAAAAAATAAAAATAGTAGATAAATATATGAAAAAATGTTCAACATCATTGGTCATTCAAGAGATGCAAATCAAAACAACGTTAAGATTCCATCTCACTCCAGAAAGAACAGCTATTATCAAGAAATCAATCAATAACAAGTGCTGGCGGAGCTGCGGGGGAAAAGGGACCCTCCTCCACTGTTGGTGGGAATGTAGACTGGTCCAACCACTGTGGAAATCAGTGTGGAGATTCCTCAGAAAACTACAACTAGAGGTTCCATTTGACCCGGCTATTCCTCTGCTGGGTATCTTCCCAGAAGAATTAAAATCATCATACCACAGTGATATATGCAGGACCATGTTTATAGCAACACAGTTTGTCATAGCTAAGTCTTAGAAACAACCTAAATGCCCAACGACTAATGAATGGCTAAAGAAGATGTGGTTTTTCTACACTATGATGTACTACTCTGCCATAAAAAGGACAAACTAGAGACATTTGTAGGTAAATGGATGCACCTTGAGAACATACTCTTAAGTGAAATAAACCAGACACTCATCAGTACACACCGAGTTGTTTCTCCGATATGAGAAACCATAAGTGTACATAAAGACAAACAGGCATAATAGATATTAGGTAAAAGAAAGATAATATTCAAAAGAGAGGAGAACTAAAAGGGTAAAGAAGGAAGGGAAAAGGCAAAGAAAGGGAAAAGTGAAAAAAATGGAAAAATGTAAATAAACCTGTTGCAAATAGGGAGGGGTGGGGGAATGGAAGGGAGGGGAGGAGAAGATGGGGGGAAGAGGGGGGAAAACCAAGATATATCATGTACAGGTACAAAATAACCATGTTGATTATGATCATTATGTATACAACATACCAATACATGTTCTTGGTAAAAAATAAAAAATTAAAAAATTTAAAATTTAAAATTTAAAAATTTAAAAAAAAAAAAAGTAGTGCTGGGGTTAGAGTGCTTACCTAGCAAGTGTCAAGGCCTTGAGTTCAATACCTGGCACCAAGAAAAGAAAAACCTAAGAAGAAATACTAATTTTATGGAAGAAAAACGACTAGTGATCTTTTAAAAGCTTAAATCTATTTTCACATGTGCACTGGTTTCAAATTTCTCTCTGTTGGAAAGTGACATCAAATGAAAACTGACAATTTGATTAGAGAATCAGGACCAAAATAGATGATAGATGTTGGGAGGTAGGAAGGAAATGTTCAAGTGGGAAGGGAACAAGGGAGGCAGGAGAGGGAAGGGAAGGAAGGGAAGAGGGAAAAAAGAGAGAATAGAAGGGAAACAAAGCTTTTGTAAATAAAGAGGGGAAGAAAGGTCGAAGGGAGGGGAGGGGGGTAGGGAGAAAGAAGAATCAAGACATGCACACATACAAATTCTCTCCGACGAATGTGATCGTTATGTGTATCAAAAATGTACCAATAAAATTAATTTTTTAAAATATGGCAAGGATAGTGTTGAATCAATAAAGGCTGCAAAACTGATCATTAATAAATAAATTAGAGAATTATGTGGTTTCTGTATATAAATAACTTTGGAAATCCTCCCACATTAATTAATTTCTCATTTCCAGGTCACTAAAGACAGATCCTGCCTATATCAACCACCTGGTCATTAAAGGGAAAGATTCCAGGAAAACTGAGTGGACTTAATTTTTTTTAATTTAAATTTATTTTAGCTGATATACAAAAGCATAAAAGTTGTACATATTTATGGGTATCATATGCTGTTCAGATACATGTATACACTGTATAATGTTTAAATTAAATCAGGGTACGTATCTCTATCTCCTCCAACATTTATCATTTCTTCATGGTGAAAACATTCAGAATCCTACAGTCACCCTACTGTGTACATTGTACACCAGAACTTCTTGCTCCTAACTGTAACTTAGTGCCCACTGACAATCTTTTCTTATACCTTCCTTTCTTACTCTCCCAGCCTCTGAATTAGAACTATCATCCTATTCTTGCCTTCCATAAAACCAACTTTTTGGGCTGGGGATTTAGCTTAGTGGTCAGAGTGCCTGCCTAGTAAGCACAAGCCCCTGAGTTCAATCCCCAGCACCAAAAAAAAAAAAAAAAAAAATTTTAGATTACACATAAAGGAGATTATGCAGTACTTGTCTTTGAGTGTCTGGCTCAGTTCAACATAATGATCACCATATTGTTGCAAATGGTGATTTTTAAGTAATGAAGAAATTAGTTTTCTGCTTCTCTATGTTGAAGTATTTCATTTAAACAAGAGAGGAAAGGTTTGCTCGCATACATATCTCTGTTCTAGATTTAGAGTCATAGGTAAAGCTGACCCCCACAAAGAATGATTCCTTAATAGAATGCAATTTCTTTCCAATAGAAACCGTCCTAAAATTCAGTGTTTCCCCTGGCTCCTCTCTTTTCTGACTCTAGCCAATTAACCCTAGTAAGACTTAATGTATAGAGAAGCAAACATACTAAATTCTAGGTGCGTCCCAAGGGTTGGAAAAGGAATGTACTCCAGGGAAAATGCAAGAGCGACTGATACCTCCTTGGAGAGACACGGGGGTTTACGGTAAGCCCTGAAAGCAAACATATTTAACATCAATTCACCTGTTAAATATCTCAACAACGTTCTGGAAAGCAAGCCTCTGAGGCTCCAGAAACGAACAAAGTGCGGAAACCAGATAAATGCCCCGCCTCGCCTAGAACTGCCCTCAGAGAGCTAGGGAGGGAATGGTTGATGCTGGGTGAAGTTCAGCTTCACCATCTCCATCCCTGTCTCTAAACCAACCCTGGAAAGCCCTCCTCGTGCCTAAGAGGAACCTGAGTTGAATTCTTGTGTTTCTTCTTTATAGACTTAGGGCCCATGAACAGATCAGCAACACATGTTGTGACTGAGTTTGTTCTCCTGGGATTCCCTGGTTCCTGGAAGATACAAATTTCCCTCTTCGCATTGTTCTTAGTGGTTTATGTTTTGACCTTGCTGGGAAATGGAGCCATCATCTGCGCAGTAAGAAGTGACCCACGACTACACGCTCCCATGTACTTTCTGCTGGGAAATTTTGCCTTCCTTGAGATCTGGTATGTTTCCTCCACCGTTCCTAACATGCTGGCCAACATGCTCTCCACAACAAAGGTCATCTCGTTTTCTGGGTGCTTCCTCCAGTTCTATTTCTTCTTTTCACTAGGCACAACTGAATGCCTCTTCCTGGCAGTAATGGCTTACGATCGGTATTTGGCCATCTGTCGCCCGCTGCACTACCCCGCCCTCATGACCCGGCGGCTCTGTGGCATGCTGGTGTCCTTATGCTGGCTCACTGGATTCCTCGGATACCCAGTACCCATCTACTTCATCTCCCAACTTCCCTTCTGTGGTTCTAATACCATTGATCACTTCCTGTGTGACATGGACCCGTTGATGGCTCTGTCTTGTGCCCCAGCTCCCGTTACTGAAATCATTTTTTATGCTCAGAGTTCCTTTGTTCTCTTTTTCACTATTATGTACATTCTCCGATCCTACGCTCTGCTGCTCAGAGCTGTTTTTCAGGTCCCTTCTGCCTCGGGGCGGCGGAAGGCCTTCTCCACCTGCGGTTCCCATTTAGTCGTGGTGTCTCTTTTCTATGGGACAGTCATGGTGATGTATGTGAGCCCGACATATGGCATCTCCACTCTGATGCAGAAGATCGTCACACTGGTGTATTCAGTACTGACGCCGCTCTTTAATCCCCTGATCTATAGTCTCCGTAATAAGGACATGCAACTTGCCCTGAGAAGCGTCCTGTTTGGAATGAGAGTTGGTAAAAATTCATGAGTCAGATGTGTCACCTGACAGGTTCTGATGAAGAACAAGGTAGAGAAGTATCAGTACTTTCCAGGGTCATTTAGTCTTCTACTTAAGAAACTAGAGGCCATGTATTTCACATAGAAATGTTCCCATTCTGAATAAACTTTTTGGTGCTTGCTGCTTAAACCTTAAAGCACTGGTCTTTAATGCCCAGTGAAATTTGTTCTAAAGCTTGTCTTTATTGGAAATACAAAAGGGGTTGTTATATGAGGTTCTCTCCTACCGAGATGTCTCCACCCTACACCACTCATCTCCTTCATCACAGGACAATAAACCCAACTTTGTGTGACATAAATTTGTTCCTCACAGTCTTTGCAGATGGGAAGCAACGGTAGTACAATACCCAACATACAATAAGTCTTAGAAAATAGTTCCTAGGGCCCAGCACATACTAGAAAAGCACCCTATCACTGGGCTACTGCCACAGCCCTTTTTATTTTGAGACTGAGTCTCATTAAGTTGCTGAGGCTTGCCTTGAACTTTCAATCCTCCTGCCTCAGCCTCCCGAGCAACTGGGAGTACAAGCACGTGCCACTACATGCAGCATTCGCCATTTCTTTATGGTGAAAACTGTCCGTATACTTTCTTCTACCTTTTTGCAATGTACAATTCATTACTGTTCTCTATCGTCACCACAGTGTGCAGAAGAACTGCAGAACTTCTTTCCCCTATCTAACTGTAACAGACCACTTTTATCTCAGTTTTCTTTTTTCACTTACAAAAATAACAGGTATTTGTGGTAACAAATTGAAGCAATTCAGAAGTATATAAAAATGATGGCTTTTCCACTTTCACTCCCATTTCCGTCAGTCTTGCTCTGTCCCTTAGAGTCAGTACACCTAAACTCCTGTCTGACACTCAGCGCTTTCACCCCAGGGTCCCGCTACCCCGTCTTACTTGTTTTCCGTTACTTTCCATCTCAAACTCTCAGCTCTAGTCAGACCAGTCGCAGCATTCTGCTGTCTATATGTGCGCACCTTTTCTTAGGCTGTTCTTTCAACCTAGAGGGCTTCCCCTCATCTTCTGCCCTGCACCGTGAGACACACAGGTAATAAGTAAATTTTTAAGCTCTCACTTTGTAATATAAGTTGTGTCTTATAAGAATGCCATAAGGATTAAATGAGATAACTGATCTAAAGGCCAATCAGAGACACATCAGGCTGTGAGCACACGTTCACTACCTTTCCTTCCTGTCTTTCAAACTGGACTCGGAACAGTTCCCCAGTTATCTTTCAGAGTTTTACTGTACGTATGGAAACTTATATACTATTGAGTTATTGTTAACTGATTTTAAACCAAGGTGGGAGATATATATTTCTGTAACCATGAGGGGACTGCTTAGAGGGGACTTGGAACATCTCACTTATCTTCTTACAGCTCTAGATGATACAGGCAATTTTCTTGAATGCTAAAAACTTCAATTACTTTATCTGTAAAATGGGATGATGATGATGGTGGTGGTGGTGATCATATTAGGCGATGATTATTGGTTGTTATGAGTCAGTACTTCTAAAGCATTTAGAATTTTGCCTGCAAAACAGTAGAGATCAGTAAACATCAGCTAAAAAGCAAGATACTTTTTAATTCAACAAAATATAGTATCACTCAAAGTCATAATTTAACCTCATTCCATCTGAACAGGTACACAATGTTCCATTATGTGAACATTTCATAATTTATTTGTTATTCGATTAATAACACTATACTGGATCTAATATTTTCTAATGAAGTAATGCTGCAATTAATATTTTTGAGTATATCTTTTTTTTCGGGTGCTGGGGCTCCAACTCAGGGCCTTGTGTTTGCTAGGCAAGTGTTCTGCCACTGAGCTAAATCCCCAACCCTGAGTATATCCTAATACAGCCACACTGATGACCTATAGTTAGAAAGAATTCTGGGACATAGGAAATGTGCATTTTTAATTATGAGAAATATTGCTAAATTAGATGCCTCCAAATAGTGTGGCACAAAAATACTAAGACAAATAGATATTCAGTTGCGAAAGAATGATATGTTACTTCACACTATATACTTTAAAGTTTACCCACACACTTACCTCACACTATATATAAAAATTAATTCAATCATCCCCAGCACCCCCCAAAAATTAATTCAAATACATCAAAATCCTAATTCCAAAAGTTAAAGCTATAAAATTCTTAGAAGAAAATGTAGATTTAAATCTTCAAAACCTTAGATTAGGCTATGGTTTCTTAGATATAACACCTAAAGCATAAACAAACAAGAGAAAATGGATTAATTGGGGTAAAAATTAAACATTTTTGTGCCTCAAACGTCTGGGGATGCAGCTCAGTGGTAGAGCACTTGCCTGGCATGACGAGGCCCTAGAGTCAACTCTCAGGACGATCAAAAAGAGTAAAATGACAGCGACTGTGGTGTGAATGTTTATCCCACCAGAAGTAAAAAAAATACATGCTGACACTGTGACCTGCAGGATGATGGTGCTGCATGGTGAGTCCCATTGGGGGGTGACGGGGCAAGAGAGCAGAGTCCTCAGGAACAAGGTCACCGCCCTTAGACAGCAGGCTTACATTAGCTCATCGGGCCCTTCTTTCGTGTGAGGACACGGCAGGACGGTGCGATTTGCAGAGGAAGAAACAGTTCTACACCAGACACTGGATCTGCTGGTGGCTTGATCTTAGACTTCCCAGCCTCCAGGACTGTGGGAAATCAATTCTGTTGTTTATAAGCCACCTAGTTTATGATATTTTGTTGTAGCAAACTAATCAACCTAAGATACAACCCACAGAATAGAAGAAAATATTTGTACAGCATGTATCTGATGGCAAGGGTTTAGAACCAGAATATATAAAGAACTCTCACAATGCAATAATAAAAAGATAAATAATCCTATTTTTAAAATATAAAAATGACTCAAAAAGACACTTACCCACATAAACTATATAAGTAGCTAATAAGCACATAAAAATCTATCAACATTAATCATTAGATAAAACCAAATCTAAACCAAAATGAGACGCTAGTCACAACCACTAGCAAAACCTAGAGTTAAACAGAAAAAGATAATACCAAGTATTGACCAAGATGAGGAAAAACGTGAACCTTCACGCATTGCTATTTTTTTATTTTAATTTTTATTTTTACCAAGAACATGTATTGATACATTGTATACATAATGATCATAATCAAATGGAGAATGGCATGGGCTATTTAGAAAACGATTTGACAATTCCGTGAATAAACACAGAATTAGTATATGACACTACAATTTAATTTGTAAGTGTAAACCTAAAACAATTAAAAACATGCTTACACGTACACACAAATATCTGTGGTAACATTATTCATAATAGTCAAAGAATAAAACAGCCCAATTACCTATCAACTGATGAACAAACAAAGAAAATTAGGTACATATATAAAGTGAAATTATTCAGCCATTAAAATGAAGTTAAGTATCATATATGCTATAACATAGATGAGGCTTGAAAATATTAGGCTAAGTGAAACAAGATAGAGGAGGCTATATATCATATGCTTCCATTTCCATAAAATCTCCACAATTAACAAATCCACAGAGCAAAAGAGTAGATTAGTAGTTGCCAAGCAATAGGAGAAGGTAATGAAGGTAAAGACTGGTAACAGGCAACCAGTTTCTTTCTGGGCTGATGAAAATGTTCTGAGAATAGTTGCATTGTCTTTTGAGCATGTTAAAATTTCTGAACACACAAAAAAAAAGTGTTTTCATCATGGAAATGAAGACTAAAACTACAAGATAGGAGTTGGGGATTTAGTTCAGTGGTAGAGTACTTGCCTAGCAAGCACAAGGCCCTGAGTTCAATCTCCAGCAGCACCCCCCCCAAAAAAAAAACCTACAAGATATCACTTCATACCTGCTAGGATGGCTTCTATCAAAAGATAAAAGATAAGCAGTGTTGGCAATGGTATGGAAAAAATAGACATTGGAACACTTGGTGGGAATGTGTCCTGGTACAGCCACTATGGAAACTGTGGCATGGCTCTTCCTTCTAAAACAACTCCCATAGGACCCAGCAATCCCTCCTCTAGATGCGTATCCAAAGGAACTGAAGTCAAGATTTTAAAGAAATGTATGCACTCCTGTATTCACTGCAGCATCATTCACAATAGCTAAGACATAGAAGCAACCCAGACATCCGTGGATTTTCTAAATATGGTATGTACAGACAATGGAATATTATTCAGCCTTAAAAAGGAAGGAAATTCTGCCATTTGCAACAACATGAATGAATCTGGAACATATTGTGCCAAGAGAAATAAGCCAGACACAGGATAAATATCATATTTGATAAGATTAAAATAGTCATAGAAGATTATAGAAGAAGAGAGGAGAATAGTGGGTGCCTTCATTGCAAAAGGGCAATACAGAGAGGTAATAAAGAACACATAGTTTTGGTTATACAAAGTAAGTCCTAGAGATCTACTATAAAACACAGTACTTGTAGTTAACAATATTGTATAACTTAAAATTTGCTAAGAGGGGAGAGCTTATGTGAAGTGTTCCTATCACAAAATAATAATAATAATAAGAGCATGGGAGGATAGTTTTGAAGGTGAAGGATAGGTTTATGGTATAGATTATTGTAAAGATTTCACAGATTTATACTTTTCTACTTCGTTGAATTGTGTACGTTAAATATGCATAACTTTTGTATTTCAATCATACCTCAATTTAAAATACTTTAATATGAATTTTTTCTCCAAAGACTTCTAGAAGAAAAAAAATCTTAGCCCCACAAACGTTCCATCACAGGGCAGAGCTGATCTTGCCTAGCTACGAGTTCTATTGCCCTCTGCTGGTCACTATGCTTCCACAGCATGCCTAAAAACCTCAACTCATCCAAAGGTTATTTACGTGGAGAATATTAATCCTAGTTGACTGAAGACTGATAAGCAAGGGGGGACACCACTTTTCTGTGGTACCAGGAATTAAACTTGGGGCCTCACACCGAACTAAATTACCAGCTTTTTTTTTTTTTTTAGAGAGAGAGAGAGAGGTTCTCCCTAAATTGCTCCAATTTTCAATATTCCTGCCTCAGCATTCTTATAAGCATCTGCCACCATGCTCGGGGGTAAAAACTTTGATATTGAGTAGTAAAACTCTAGGAATATTTACTCAATTTTAGACCTTAGTAAATTGAAAATAATTTAATCCTAGAAGAACTATGTAACATATTGGGACAAGCAGTGAACAGGCTGTCTGTGGCGGTTCCAATCCCGGTTCTACACCAACAAAGTTTGCGTCCTTACACAAATTCAAGCGCTGCCGACACACATTCTTCTCCTCAGAATATGATGGGGCTCATGGCATTTTCACTATAGAGAAGCGAATACACAGTTTTAATTTAGTGTGCGAAGTGTTTTAGAGGGGTGATGACAGGACGCTGTGAGAGCACTGGGGGTAGCACATACTCACGCACCCCGCTGCATGAATGGGAATTATCAGATGACCAGGGATGCAGGAGTGCAATATTCACTAAGTTTCAGGAAGAAAGTAAGCATTCAGGAAGCTAAAAGTCGTTCACTGGGATGGAGTATACAGTATAAGGAAGAAATGTCAACAGATGAGAAACAGTTAAACTTGTGTAAAGTCATGTAAATTAAGATAAGAATTTTGGACTATATCCTATCAAGGTAAGAATTTTGGGCTTAGAATAATATCCTAAAATTAATGGATAATGTTGAAAGGTTTGACTCAGGAATGATCTGATCTTTTACGTTTTTTTGAAAGATTGTAACTGCGGGATAAAGAACACACTACAGAAGGCACGGCAAGATTTAAAGAAGAGGATCCATTATAAGAATATTGCAGGTGGGCACGGTGGCACACTCCTGTAATCCCAGGACTCGGGAGGCCAAGGCAGGAGTGATTGCCCTGAGTTCGAGGCCAGCCTGGACTACATAGTGAGATTCTGTCTCAAAAAAAAAAAAAAAAGTATTGCAATAATCAAAAGAAGGCAGAATGATGACCTGACCTAGCACTGTGCTTCTCAAAGTATGGTTTGCATTGAAGAAAAGATTAGAAATCGAGTGGAAGCAAAAAAAAAAAAAAAAAAGAAAAGAAAAGAAATCAAGAAGAATCTTTAGAACCTTTTGTAGCAATCTGACGTTATTGTAATATCCAAGCCCCTAATCTGTGGACTCATTCCTTAGACAGGATAATGCCAGTGTGGGTGTTGCAGTAGTCTCTATATAGGTTAATCAGGCACAGTAGAAACACATTAATACAGGTGGCATTTTAAAGCTGACTTATAAACAGTGACCAAAAATTGTGCTAAAATTGAGAAAATATACATTTATTGTATAGCTCATTTTTATGATCAATGTTTAGTATATTATAAATTAAATTCTGGAAATATGACATTATTTAATACTACTTAATGGCAAAATGAGCTTTACTAGACTTTTTAAAGAAAATAATACTTCCTTTCTGAATGTAGCCACTGTAGCAAATGATAACAATAAAAATGGCTTCCGAGAAATGAAGAACTAAGGGTTATACTAGTTTCAGAGATGAATGTAATTACTATGGATCACAAACTTATACCAAGAAAAAAGAAACTAAAAGAATATAAAAAGAGTTTATGCTAATTGTATTCAGAAGTATGAACACACCTACATTTTTAATTATATAACTGTAATTGAACCTAACGGGCCAGAACTACAATGTATTATTCTGCAGAGATATATATGCTAATGATACAACAAAACTTTGAAAACATCTACTACATACAAAGCATAAAGACGTAAGTTCAAAATTAAAAGTCCCCAGCAGCTATTGGTATGGATGGTGCGTGAAGTGCTGATGGTGACCCGGGCAGCCTGGCACCTCGGCCAGCCTAGCTCACACTCAAATTTCTGCTTTACAGTGTTTAAAACCAGGGGGGGTCTCCTCCTAAATAAACATTATATCGCAGTTATTAATACTTCTTTGGAGGAGAGAAAGGGATACAAAGCAAAATAGTTTTCATAAAAACATAAAAAATGGAAAAAAGTTACTTTGAAAAATTGCTATACAAACCAAAAGGCAGCTGTTGAAAATCCCAATAAAATGAGAATAAAATGCAAAAAAAAAAAATATATATATATATATAAAAGGTCTTTGTCTGATTTGGTCTTTTTTAGTTTTTGTTTTGTTTTGGTGCTGCTAGAGATTGAGCCTACAGCCTTGAACCGGCTAAACAAATGCTCTCCCACTGAGCTACATCAGCTTCCCAAAAGAAAAGAATTTTTAAAGAAAAAAAGAAGCAGCAAGATATATCATGTACAGGTACAAATCCTCCATGTTGAATGTTATCACTATGTATATCTAAAATGTACCATTAAAATAAAATTTTAATGAAAAGAAACAAAATAGACAATAAAAATGAATTCCAGAGCAAATTTTTAAAAAGAAACATTATTGAATTAAAGGTTAGACAAAAAAGTAAATGTTCAAGACTCCATATGAATCTAGTACTCTGAGTTTTTTTTTTATTAAAAGTCATTTTGAGTTGCTAAATCTAGGAAAACATACATAATTGCTGAGCTGTTAGTGAAGACTATCAGAGATGCTTCCTAGGAAATCTCAGGTGAATCAAAGGCAAGTGAAGACAGCTCAGCTACCACTTTTTAATGACTGCACAGTTCAAAGTGCTAAAGAACTAGACGTTAGAATAATGTTAGCAAATTGTTTCCCACTTAATTAGAATGCACAACCATTGCTAAAATAGCAACTATTTTGATGTATATGCAACTTAAACATGATGGTGATGGGAAGGGGGAATTCTGCAGCATTCCTGACAAAACAGTCAACTCTTAATAACTGTGAAGGGATTATACTGTCAACAAATGCGGCTCGGAATTGAAATTTTACGTATGAGTATAATCTGACGGTGCATCTGTAATGACACGAAAGTATTGTGCAGCAGGTACCCGCGTGATGCAACACATGCCATTCACACAAATTTGATTAGCTTTTTTAGTCCCCCTAGAGCAGTAATGGCGAACCTTTTAGAGTTTTCAATAATAACAAACAGCCAGCTGCCTTAGGTTCGCCACCACCACCCTAGAGTCCAACTGCTTCTCTCATAATTTCAGAAAAGTAAGTCTCTGGAACTGAGAGCTGAAGAATTATCCTAGATATGATGAAAGAATAACTATCAGATATTACTTCCCTCGAATAAATGTAAAATTTGAATGAAATCCAAGAGAAAAACTACCCACAGGCATTGTATAGCAGAAATTCTTTGAAAAGGGGAAGCACAGACGTTAAGCCCACATCTACGCAGGCTTTCTCTCTGGGAACATCTTACGGGATAAAGAGCTACTGTGGGGAAGGGAGAGCCCAGAAGGGACTAGAATGGACCGGGCAGGGGAGGCAGTGGTAACAGTTCTGGGTGGTCAAATTGTAGCAGCAGCCTAGCTGCCCATGAACGGACGAATGATAAAGATAATGTGAGACAGATAGATAAAGAGATAGATAGATCATGGAACATTATTCACAAAGACAAGTACACGTTTTCCATCATATGTGGAATCTGGAGGAGGGGAGGCGTGAAGATAGAAGAGACTGCTGGGGAACAGAAAAGGAAGTAGGGGAGGGTAAGAGAGGATGAGAGGAGACTGGATACCATCAAAGTACATATGCACACGTGTGAAATGTTACAAAAAAACCCATTATGTTGTATAATTAATATCTTCTATTATTCATAGTAAAAACTAAAATTAAAAAAGAGTTCTAGGAGCACACATCGAATTGTTTCTCTGATATAAGAGACCATAACTGTAAATAAGGACAAAGAGGTGTAATAAATATTATATAAAAAGAAGATAATATACAAAGGAGAGGAGTACTAGAAAGAAAGAAGGGGAAAAGCAGAAAGGCAACAGGGGAAAGAGAGGGGAAAGGGAAAATATGGAAAATGATGAATGAACCTGATATAAATAGGGGGGGAGGGAGGAGAGGGGAGGGGCGGGGGAGAAGGGGAGAACCAAGATGCACCATGTATAGGTACAGAATAAATGTAATGAATGTGACCAATGTATGTAGAATGTACCAATACATGCTCTTGGTTTAAAATAAAAAATAAAAAATAAAAAAGAGTTCTAGGCTGTTAAAATGACTAGGACTTAGGGAACGAGTATCATGAATTTATAAGATGATATAACAACTGAAGAAATTTTAAAATATCAGTCATTAACTTTTTTATCTCTCAAAAGTTAATGTTAAGAAAAATATCCCAATTAAAATGGCCAAAAGATCTGAAAAAACATTTCACCAAAGATACAAAAATGGCAAATAAACATATGAAAAGAAGTCCAACATTATATGCTATTAAAAATGTAAACTAAAACTAAAATGTTTTACCATTACAGACCTATTAAAAGGGCTAATATTCAAAATATTAACAATAACAAATGCCAGTTAGCATGAGGAATGAAAGAAATTCTCACTCATCTCTGGGGGAAATGCAAAATGATATGGCCACTTTGCAAGACAGTTTGGAAGTTTCTTATAAAGCTAAATATATACTTACCAGGGCCAACAATCACACTACTACTTACAAAATTAATTTGAAAAATCCTATCCCCACAAAAATATGTATTACAAATGTTTATAGCAGTTTTATTCATAGTCATTAAGAACTAAGTGACTAAGATGAGAATGGATAAACTATGGTACATCTATACAACAGGATATTAGTCACCAATAAAAAGAAGTGAGCTATTTAAACATGTAACGACATAGATTATAATGCATTTAGCATTTTAGAAAGTAAAGAAGTGACCCAAAAGACTACATATTGTATGATTCCATTTGTATAATTATGGAAAAGGGACAGAAAATGTACTAGTAAGGCTAGGATATGTGAGAGTAAAGTGATTGACTATAAAGACGATGTAAAAGGAAACTTCTAAGATGAAGGAACAATTTTGCACTGTACTGGGATATAGTGATAGATACATGACTCTATACATTTTTCAAAACCCGTAGAACTGCGTAATCCCAGCACTTGGGAGGCTGAGGCAGAAGGAATGCTGGGAGTTCAAGGCCAGCCTGGGCTAACATAGTAAATTTGAGCCCAATCGAACTACATAGCGAGAGCTTTTAAAAAAAAGGAGAAAGAAAGAAAGAAAGAAAAGGAAAAGGAAAAGAAAAAAATGGAAACAAAGCTATTGTAAATAAGAATGTGAAGAGGAGCTGAAGGGAGGGGAGGGGAAGGAGAAAAGAAAAAAACAAGATATATCGTCTACAGGTAAAAATTATTCTGAAAAAAAGTCTCTGTGGTCAGCACTATGAACAGCATCGAAGAGGTCGGGAAGGTACCACCGACACTAATCGCTGGTTTGTGAGAAGTTCCTCAATGTGGACAGCTCTGGGGACCCTGCACTGATCTCTTCAAGCACTACCAGCAGGGTGTTCAGAAAGCAGTAAAGGAAAAGAGATTCCTACTGAAGGTCTGGAGTTCATGGGCCATGGCAAAGAAAAGCCTGAAAACTTTTCTTGACCTTGAAAATGGATTCCTCTTCAGGAAATTGAGGAGTCTGGATTTTGTCAACTAAGGCTGTGAAGATAGCCGTGGGATTGATGAGTTTGGGAGTGAGTTTTACTTTTTCCTTCTAGATGTTTTCCTCTCACTTGTATATGATGAGCTATCACTCTGTGTGAGATGATTTCTCCCTTGCCCTGGATCTTGCAGGAACTCAATGTGCTAAAATTGAACAGTTTCTTGAAATTGTGATTGCAATACGTGGTCTGGAATTAACTTTAAATATACCAAACTAGTAGAGATGTAAATAATGACAAACTAGTAGAGATGGTCAGGGTTGCCTGATGTCTTGAGAGCTGTAAAAGAAAAAAAATAAATCCCATAGAACTGCACTTCACAGGAAGTGACCTTTGACGTATGCAAACCAAGAAAGAATCAGCTGGGGATATAAGAAAATCCCAAATAGAATGGAGACTTCGGGAAATGAGTCTTACTATATTAAAAATGTGC
>PVJO010030576.1:0-15342 GCA_004026905.1 Hystrix cristata | reverse complement strand
CCCTCTAAGTGCAGTAGTCTTTAATCTTACAAGTCACATTCCTCTTTGGCTGTCTTTATAGTCTGTGAATTTTTAAGGAGGTTACTCAGTTCAAAGGGAACTTTCCCCATAATTTCCTTTTTGTGGTTGCTGTTCAAGCTGGAGAATCGGATCAGGGAAGGCATGAAGCCTTGGTTCTGAGATTTCTGTCATGGGTTCTTGCTGGTTGGTGACCAATGCTGATTACACAATGTATATTCCAGTGATCATAGGATAGGCTCCCCATGCCATGTGGAGGCTCCTGTGGACTCAGTACACTCAAAGGAGAAACAAATCCACACAAGAATAATTTCTGCAGGCCCAGTGAAGGTGCAGGATGTGGGATGGTGTCTCACAAGTGCCCAGAGTACTGAGCAGAATAGGCAGACCTTTCACCCTTGCTGCTTAACCCAGCAGAGGACTGGCCTATTGTTAGGCAGGGACTGTGTCCTGGGCTTTGACAGACACAGGGTGAAGACTTTGCTGCACCCAGGGTGTGGGCAGTACACTTAGTGCTGAATAGGTACTGCCACAGTCCAGGTGTGCAAGGTGGAGATTTATGCGGGCTTGGAACGCTTTGTGTAAACCTAGTTTGCCCATGAATAGGTGCTAGATTTCTAACAATGACTAGTGGGTCTAGGATTGATGCAGGGCAGTGAGAGCTTGGTGTAGGCACAAGCAAACCTGGGGTGTCCAGTATGGACTCACATCAGACTAGCATTAGCTCTGTGTGCCTGATGAATGTCTCAGGTTTTTGTGGGATAAACTACAGGCTCTTGGTGGTGACTCAGATGTGCCTTGGTCCAATATTGAAGACTCCTGACATAGGCAGTTATCACTTGTTTTTCTGCTCAAGGTCTGAGAACAAACTGGTGGGTGGGGAGGAAGCCACTCCCACCCTTCGTCACTTGCCCCCGGGGGTGTGCCAGCAAAATGCTGCCAGGCTACAGCCTCCTCCATTTGGAGAGAGGATGATGAGGCAAAGGGGTCCATGTGTCCCAACTCTGTCCTGTGCAGCCTGACTGCCACACTGCTTGCATCCCACCAACTATTTGGGAACTTCTCAAAATGATTACTCCTGTGACAGGTGTGGGCTGAGTCCCCGTGGGCCAATCCTGTTAGACTGGTCTGCCTCTTTTAAATTCCTATGTTTTGTTTGATCTATGAATCTTTTCATTCAAATTGATTTTTTTGCATCAAGATGTATGTTCCTCCCCTTTTTCTGATTACCTGTGTTTTTAGTTGAGCTCTGAGTTTCTCAGGCATGACTACTCCTCTATTCATCCATGTTGGTTCTCTTTATTGATATTTTTAAGGGACCATTTTTACATCTTATTGAACTCTATGGTATTTGTAATTTTATATATTTTTAATTTCTTTAACATTTGTTACTTCCTTTTTCCTATTTTCTTTGTGCTTAAGGCTTAATATGTTGCTATTTCATGAACTTCTTGAGTTGAATGCTCAATGAAATAATGTTTAATCATAGTTTTGCATGTACATGCTTTAAAATTATTCATTTTCTTTTAACTGCACCATATATCTGAGAACTGGAAGTATATAATATTCAGATTTTAGTTTTGAAAAATAACTTACTTTTTTTGATTTTCCTATTTATATTCTAAACTTAAGTTTGTGAAATTTCAAAATTTTGTCTATAACTATCCATAAATTTGCTATCATTATGTATTTACTTTTTAACTTCATTGTTTTGTAGCAATGAATGCAGCCTTTACAATATATGTATTGGAAGATTTGGATACTTTCATTGAGGTTTAGTGCATAGTCAGTATTGACAAACACTCTACGTGTAATTGAGAATATTGTGCATTTTTTGTTTTGTAGTGAAATAATGAAAATATTTTATGTTTATATGTGTTTATTAAATAATTTTTAATGTGTTCTTAAATTTTTCTGTTAATTTATGTGTATATTTCATCAATTTACCAATAGTAAATTGAAAAATCTTTCAATGTTTAAAACTTCTAAAACCTTTGCATTCTAACCAGTTTTTCCTTAATATTAAAGTCTGTTCTTATTTTATATATATGCAAAATTATGCCTAGATTTCTACTTTTATTGACTAAATTATTATTACTACATGTTTTCAGTTTCTAATTATTACAGGCATCATGGAGAGTTATTACATATACATAGCACATCTTAATTTTTTACTTCTCCATCTCTTCCCCTCCCTCCATCTCTTGGTCTCATTTTCATTTGCAAAAGAACTATTTCCTTGTTTCCTGTTATCAGTCTTTTAATTTGTCCTTTGAATCATTTATACTTTGCATAGGATTGTGTGTCTGAATTATTTCATTCAACGTTATGGTTCCAAAGTACAATCACATCTAATTTCCATAGATGTTGTATTTGGTCACATTCCTTCCAACAGTGAAGAAGTATTCCTTATTGCATGAAGCCTTGATAGCATTTTTTTGTTGGTGGTGATGTTATCAAGTATGATTGCTATTTTATTTTTATTTTAAAGGGCTTAATTGACAAAGACTGAACATATTCAAAGTGTACAATGTGATGCTTTTCATGTATATGTACTGCGTAATGATCATTTGCGTTCAAATTAACGCATTCATCAACATTCATGCTGCACATAAAATTCCCAGAACTTGCTCAGCTTTTATAACTGAACATTTGTACCCTTTGACCAACATCTGCTCACTTTCCCCGACTCTTAGCCCACGTGTTACTTTCTTGTGATGATATCAATTCCATCTGGACTAAGATGAAATCTCAGTGCTGTATTAACTGACATTTCTGTAATGGCCAGAGATATTGAACACTTTTTGTGTATTTATTGGCCACATGTACTTCTTCTGGGAAATTTCTATTCATTTTGGTTGTCCATTTTGATAGGGTCTTTTAATTTTGAAAGGCTAATTTTTGAGTTCTTTATATATTTTAGACATTATTTCTCGGCCTGAAAAGTAGTTGGCAAAAGTTTTTCTTCCATGAAGTACATTCTTTATTCACAAATTTGGTGATACTCTTTGCTGTCCAGAAGATTTTGATTTGATATAATCCCATTCATTGATTCTTGATGTTATTTGTTTTGAAATTGGCAATTGGTTCAGAAAGTCTTTGCCTAAGTTTATGTTTCCAAGAGTTTTACCTATTGTATCTTCCAGCAGAGGGACTGTTTTAATATCTAGATCTTTGATCCATTTTGGTTTTACTTTAGTATGTGGTGTGAGATATAGGGCTAATTTTAGCCATTTGCACATATATTGTCAGTTTTCACACCACCATTTGTTAAAGAGACTATTTGTCTTGCAGTGTGTTTTTGTCCCTGTCTTTGTTGTGTTTTTCATCACTGGGACAAAATTCTCAACATCCAAAGTTAAAGGAAGAAAGGTTTATTCTGACACACAGCCTGCATAAGATTCAGTGCATAACTTCCTGGCTAAAAGAAAGAATTGCACAGCAGCGGGGCATCACAGAGGAGAAATACTCCATGGTGTGGGTAGGAGAAATCAGGGAGCAGCAAGCAGCAGTAACATGCCTGCCTTCCCTCTTTCCCTTTACATTTCATTAAGGCTCTAAACCTATTGATTGGTGACATCCACACTCAGGGCGGGGCTTCCATTACTATGCCCAGAGCTATCAGTGGACTAATTTTGAACCACACGCCCTTAATCCCAGTATCACCTGCCCCAGATCCAGGCACCTCAGAAAAGTCCTACCTATGACTGTATGAGGCTTTGGAAGGGCATCTAGATAGAAGCCATAACATCCCACCCCATCCCCCAAAACACACATGCACATCTCTTTATGAGAAAGGCATTTAGTCCATCTCTAAGAGGTGCCAAATTCCTAAAAGTTTCAACATTGTTAAAAAGTCCAAAGACTCTTCTGAAATTTAAGGCAAACTCTTAGCTATGAGCCCATGTACAAACAAAAAGAAAGTTATACCTTCCAACACACAATGACACAAGATAAGCATTCCCATTCCAAAAAGTACAAATCGGGGAATAGAAAGGAATGGTCCAGAGCAAGTACAAAATCCAGCAGAACAATCATTAAGTTCTGCAGTTTCGTGTCCAGCATCTGGGGTAATCTGTGGTAAGATGTGAACTCCAAAGGGTTTGAGTGGCTCTGCCCCTATGGCAATGCTTGTGGTTGCAGCTCTCCAAGCTTCTCTCTTGGGATGGTACTATTTCCTTGAAGTCTTCTTCAGACAATCCATGTTTCTGACATCTCCAACATTCTGAGGTCTCCACTGCACCTTTGGCTTCACAGTAACAGCTTCACTCACTGCCCCCTCAGAGGCATACTGCCTGGCCTCCCAAACTCCTGAAATCTCAACAAAAGCCTCCCTGAAGTCACAACTCTTGCATTCTGCATGCAGTTAAAATCAACACCAGGTGGAAGATGCAACTATCTGCCACCAGATGGAGCAGTAGCTAGGCTTCTTTTTCTTTTGGTTTAGGGGGTCGAATGCCTGGATTGCTGAGCACTTCTCAGAGGGAACAACTTTCCTAGGCCACTGCCATTCTGGAACATGGTTCCCTGGGACTCTCTTCTCAAAGCAAGTCTTTCGCCTTTGTAATTCTGAGTCTGCGAAGGCTGAGATCCTGCTGGTTGCTGTGATGTCCTCAGACCAACTTTTCTATTGTCCTCTTCCTTCTCAGTAACCAGTTTCTCCTCTGCTCCATCTTTCTAGTCTGCAACTTTACCAGAGCTTCCTTTCCAGTCAAACTCAAAACTTTTAAGTCATTCTGCTGCATGTTTTGCTCTTAATTCTCAAGATAGCTCTGGATAAAAATACCCCAATGGTAGCCATGCCACCACATTTACATTGGACTACATTGAAATTTTTTCTGCCAAACTAATTAGTCAACTATCTTTAATCTCATTCTCAGGCAAAGTTCTCTGGAAAAGAGCAAAATGCAGACAACTTTTCTATCAAAGCATAACATACTTGGTCTGGAGTCCAAAAGCCAGTGCAGTCCTTGTTCCTAACTGAAAGCTCCTGAGACTGGTCTTTATATGCTGCACTTCCATCAGTATTCTGGTCTTCTGAGCTCTGACCAGAATCTCCCATCAATTTTAGCTTATAGCACTCCAGGGTTTCTTCTTCAGTTGGTATCTCTGAACCCTTTGAAACTCTTTCCACAAGCCTGTTCCAAAGGCTCCTTCACCATAAGTTTAGGTATTGGCACAGCAATGACTCCCCTTCTCTGGTACCAAAATCTGTTTTAGTTATCTTTTTCAGTGCTGAGACAAAATACCCAATACCTAAAGTTAAAGGAAGAAACCTTTATTTTGTTCATAGTTTGTAGAGGTCTCATTCCGCAGCTGGCTGGCACCAAGGCAGGTTAATACAGCAGAGGGACATCACAGAGGAGAATTGGTCTATGGTGTGGCAAGCAGAAGACAGTGAGCAGCAAGGCACAGCTGTGAGCCTGCCTTCTCTCTCTCCCTTTGTATTCCATTCAGGGTATAAGCCTCTTGATTGGTGCCATCCACACCAAGGGTAGGGCTTCTATTATCCACATGAAGAACTATAATATTTCCAGTCAGTGGACTAATTTAGAACCACACACACTTAACCACAGTATCACATCCCCTAGATCCAGGCAGCTCTGAAAAGTCTCACCTGTGAGTAATGAGGCTTTTGGGGTACATCTAGATAGAAGCCGTAATAGGCCACTTTGCCAAGATCAGATGATTTAATGTGCCTGGGCATTCTACTATATTGCCGATTTTGTTCTATTGAGCCACAAGTCTGTTCATATGTCAGTCTTACTTGGCTTTTATCACTGTTGCTTTGTAATATAACTTGCAGTCCAGGATTCTAATTCTATTGATATTACTCAATTTTTCAAAAGATTTCCTAAGGGTTTGTCTATCTCATTTTTTTCAATGAACCAGCTGTTTCATTTATTTGTTCTTTGTATATTATTTATTTGTTCTCAATTTTATTACTTTCTGCTTTGATCGTTATAATTTCCTTTCTCATACTTGGTTTGGATTTAGATGATTCTTGTTTTTCTAGGAACTTGAAGCCCATCGTTAGGTTATTTATTTAGCTTCACTCTGTGTTTCTAATGTGGACATCCACAGTAGTAAACTTCCCTCTTAAGATTTGCTTCTTTGAGCTCTGTAGGTGCTAGTATTCTATACTGGCATTATTATTTAGTGATAGGAACTTTTGAATCTCTTTCTTGACATTTTCTGTGACCCATTGATTATTCAAGTGTGTACTATTTAATTTTTGTCTGCTTGCATAATCTCTGGGGTTCTTTGCATTGATTTAAAATTTCATTGTATGATGATCAGATAGTATGCGTGGGATTTTTTTTTATTATTTCATATTTGCTTAACCATGTCTTATGGGGTGGTATTTGGTCTAATTTTGAGAACGTCCTATGTGTTGCTAAGAAGAATGCCTTTTTTTTTGTTCTTGGGTGGAACATTCAGTAAATATCCATTAAGTTCATATGTTTGAAGGTGTGAATTAACTCTGATTTTTGATTAGATTTTGTCTATTAAGTCTAATTATTTTGAAGGATATTGTGTTGCCCCACTATAATTGAGTTGATACTTATCAGATCTTTAATGTCCAGCACACATATACACACACAGAAACACAGACACACACACACATATGCTATCTTTTCCTAGTGAAATTTTCTCTTAAACAGTGTACAGTGACCTTTTCTGCCTCTTCTCGTAAATTTTGGCTTGAAATCCACTTTGTCTGAGAAGACAATAGCCACTTCTGCCATTTTTGGAGTTCTGTTGCGTGGAATAGGTTTTGAACACTTGGATTTAAGCCTATAAATTTCCTTGTGAATTAAATGTTTCTTTTATGCAGCATATTGTGGGTTTTGTTTTTTGATCCAATTCAACTGTGTTTTTAAATTAGGTTTTAAAATCTTTCACAAAAAAGTAAAACCATTCTCACTTTTTATTACTGAAATGTATTGACTTTTCCTATCTTTGCATTGTTTTCCTGTTAATATTTCTATTTATTTATTTATTTATTTATTTATTTATTTATTTATTTATTTACTTGCCTTCTGCTTAACTGCTCACCCTACCTATTTTATTCATTCCACTGTACTTTTGGGCGTCATTAACTTCATTATCTTCCTACAAGATATTCTTGAGATTGTTTTTGGAGTAATGTTTTGGTGGTGATGAATTTTTTAAGGTGTACTTTGTGATGGAAAGACCTCATTTACTCATCAATTTTGAAAGATGGCTTTGCAGGATATGTTATTCTAGGTGAGAAGTTGTTTTCTTTTAGAGCTTGAAACACTTTATGCTAAGATCTTCTAAGTTTCAAGTTTTGTGTTGAGAAGTGTCCAGCATTTCTTACTGGTTACCTTTATAAGTAATTTTTGCTTTTCTCTGACATCTTTTAAGATTCTGTCCTTCTGTTGAACTTCTAGATTTTTTGACATGTCTTAGAGATTTTTTTCTAATTGTGGCAATTTGGTGTTCTGTGTAACTCACTTACCTCTATATTACATTCTTTCCTCACACTTAGAGTTTCTGCTATGATTTTAGTAAACAGATTTTTATGCTGTTTGTTTTGTTTTGTTATTTTTTCCCTAATTCAAAATATTTGTATGTAAGTTTCTTTGCATCCTCTAGCAGTTGTTGGATCCATTTTTCCATAATCTCTTGTTTTATGTCATCTCTTGGTATATGGTCACCTTGTTCTCTTCTAGTTCTGACACTCTGTCCTCACATTGGTCACTTTTTTTTTTTGTTTGTTTTTTGTTTTTTTTTGTACTGGGGATTGAACTCAGGGCCTTGTGCTTGCAAGGCAAACACTCTAACCACTGAGCTAAAACCCCAGCCCCACATTGGTCACTTCTTGTGGCCATACTTTCAGTAGAAATATTTATCTCATGAACTTCTGTTTGGTAGCTTCTTCTGGATTCTAGTTCTTTCCTGAACTGATAATTCATGTTTTGTCCGTTTTGCATATTCTTTAAGCTGGTTTATCATTTTGTTTATTAAGCCAATTATCTGTTTATTTATATCATCTGTGAGTTCATTGAGCACATCATTGATATATTTTGTTTCTTTTTCTATCACCTCATATACCTATCACCTCATATACCATTTCCTTTCCATTCATGCCCCAATGAACTAAGATTAGGCAAGTTGGGAGTATTTTGTGATATTTTCTTTCCTTGTTCTATCATGTTTCTATTGTTCATGTGTGTGTGTCTGTGTGCACTGATTGTTGACGGTTGATTAAAGTGGAACAATATTGTTGCTAGTATGGATTGTATTAATTAGTTCTGCTTTTTTTTTTAAAGACAGGGTCTGGCTATGTAGTCCAAGCTAGCCTCAAACTTGCAGTGATCCTTCCACCTCAGTCTCCCAAGTGCTGGGATTGCAGGTGTGTGCCACCACTCCTGGCTAGAGTTAGTTCTGCTTTTGAGTGATGTACTCTGTTCCAAAATCTGACCACATCTGATTAACTACAATAAGTGATAGTGCGGTGATGTTTTTCCCATATTCAATTCTCTGAAAATGAACCACAGTAATATTGGTGACACAAAGAAAAACCAGATATTAGCATATGGTAAAATCCAGTTTATATCAATAATTATCCCACCACTGGCATTAGCATAAAATAAGCAAAAACAATAGCATCAAAGACAAACCAAATATTGAAGTACTTTAAGAACTAATGAAAGCTTCTACCACACTACCACAGTTAATAATATAAAAGAAATATGCATTAATCTAGACATAAAGGCAAATCAAATATCAACATACAGTAAATATCTACTAAATTCAGGAACTATACCATTAATAATAGAAAAGATTTCAACAATAGTAGCATAGAATCAATTGATTTTGTAAAATCGAATAAAGCTTAATAGTAGTACTAAGGAAACTAGAAGGGCTGGGGAAATGACAAATTACAGAATTAACATTTGAGAAATAAAAGGAAGATGAGGAGATGAGGATAGTAAAAAAAAGTGTCCAATTAAAGAATAATAAAAATTACTAGACAGAAAGAGTAACGGCAAAGAATAAACAAGTAAAAGAAATAAAAAGAAAAAAAAAGAAGAGCAAAAGTAACTAAATAAAAGGGAAAAGAAAAACTCAGAGCCCCCAAACCACCAATAAATAAATAAATAAATAAATAAATAAATAAATAAATAAATAAAATAAAAACCAAATGATACATGAATCCAGAAAAATTCCTCTGTGTGTTCAAATGAGTGGTTTCTTTCCAGGGCCTACTTTATTACAATACACCATATATGGGCAATGAATAGTCATTACTAAGCCCTATTTTTTTCCACTGTTGCTGTTTTGTATGCAAATACTCAGTCTTTTCTTCTGGGTGAGGTCAGTCAAAGACATCTGCCATAAGGGTGCGTTCACTCCACCTGCTTCCAGGTTCCATGTTCCTTTGTGTGTTCTAAAGCACTGCTTTCTTCACCAAGTTTTACAGTTTGCAGGTTTGTGAGGTGCACCCCTACACACTCCAGAGGCCCTTTTGTACATCTCAGGCTGTGACAACCTTCTGAGCCAGGCATTTCCCTGATCATGTTGGAGGATTGAAAAACAAAGAGACCACTGAGTTCTGTGCTAGATTTGGGCAGAAGGTAGGGGGTTAGTATTCTGGATTTCATGTAACACTTTCAGAACCAGTCCCCCACAAAAACCACATGTAACCAGCCTGGCCTCTCACCACAAAGGGCAGGACTCTGGTATCCTTTCCAGCCTTGGCTTAAACTTCTCAAGAGGTCAATGTCTAGCCTATGCCTTCTTGTACCTGTATTCCACCCAATCACTGTGGTAGGGTGACCACAAAAACCCTGAAGTACAGCTGTTCTGTGACTTCTGATTTTTTTTTTTTTTTGAATGCTGGGGATCAAACTCAGGACCTTGTGCTTGCTAGATATGTGCTCTACCACTTGAGCTAAATTCCCAACCCGACTTCTGATTCTTGTAGTAGCTCAGTCTTTAACAATTAATCCCTTCCCAACATAGCTCCTGGTTAATCACTCTCAACTATGGCAGGTGCTTCAATTTACTTTTTCTTTAACACTCATCTTGTAAGTGCGAAGACAGTTCCTTCTCTGTGAGAGCTGAGGTTAGTGTTCTAGCCTGCTTCCTTCTTTTTTCAGTGTTGTTCTCAGATTCTTAATTCCCATAATTTTTTTTTTTGTTCTCAATAATTTGTTGTTTTCCAGGTGTCATAAATCCAGGTCCTGGAGAGACTGATATGATGCAAATTTGTAAACTGCCATATTCCTTCTCCTATATTTCTGAGTATAATATTTGCACGTCTTTTTAAGCATCTATTTCTTGTTATTATGGTATTCATTTAATATGTTTACTTATCTTTATCTGCTTAACATTCTAATGCTTAGAAAAATGTAGAGAAGTCTCACAGTAAAAATGGATTAACAGATCTTTTTTTACTTCTATTCTTGACTTTCTGGCCCTAAGTTGTATTAAGTAGTTATGATTTGAATTTGCATTTATCCTCAATATAACTTAATTTTTGTTTCTTGTGTTCCAGTCCCTGTTATTTTGCAATGCATTTGGGGATTAGTTCTCCATTCAAACTTTCAGATCATTTCACCACTTACCTGTGTTAATTTTTATTTGCAAGATATTCAATTTTTATAATGATATATATTTTTTTCCATATATGTGACAATCACTCTTGTTTCTGTGGGGACATTAATGTATTTTTAATTCTGTCACTGTGTTTTTGCTGTTACCTTATTTTCTTCAGTGTTGATCTTTGTCTATCCGTTTTATGGTGCTATTTTTCCTCAAATATTTACAGATAATTTTTGAGCTTATATTTACATACAGGATTTTCTTTTTATCTATCTGTGGATTCCATATCTCATTACCACAGCCTCTATCCAGTGATTGGGGGAAGAAATTGAATGCCCAACTAGGTAAAGTATATCAGTAGCTTATTTAAGAGGCATGGAGATTCAGCAGTCGACTTGATCTTATCATCAAAATATTCCCTTTCGTCTCTTGTTCAATCACCCACACCTATTGCTACAGCTGAGTAACAAAACTGTGCTTCTGATTCTTGGTACAGGTTAACAGGTAACCTCTGTAGCTTCTTTGAACAAAATCCCTTAGTCAAGCACATTGACAGTTTCTCCCCAGAGAATCTGCCCCATTATATATTGGTCAACTTCTACTTTAGATCACCTCTGAACCATCATATTGTTTCTTCTATATATATTTAGGAATGTGGTATCTTCTATAGATCCAATATCATTTGTACTCATCTTTCTGAAAGTTTTCATAACTTCTGGTACACTGGAAGACTCATTTTGTGTTTTAGAATTCTTACAAACATATTATTTTCTGTTGTTTCTAGGTATTTGTAGTAGGAATTGGAGGCAGATGTGTCTGTTCAGGTGACTATGTTTATCTAGCCCAAAATGAAGACTCGTACTATTAATTCTTCTTCTTTTTTCTCTTCCTCTTCTTCTCCTCCTCCTCATTCTCATCATCATCATTATTTTGCCTAAAGCAGGTTTTTCTTATTTCTCAAGAGACCACATTATCTGCACTAACAGTCATGCATTTGAACATTTTTTGCTTTAGCTGGTTCAAGGAATTTTTGTACAGTAACTGCATTCAAAATACCCCATAGAAATAAATGATGAGACTGAAATATATCCTGAAACAATTTTTTTGTTTTGTTTTTTGACAGACTCTCACCACGTAGTTCAGACCAGTGTTGAATTCACTATGTAGTCCAGGCTGGCCTTGAACTCACAGTGATCTTCCTGCCCTCAGTCTCCTGAGTGCTGGGATTACAGGAGTGCACCACCACATGTGGTGCCTGAAACAAGTTTCAAGAGAAGAGCAGCCAACAAAACTGCAGTTTTATTACTTTTCACATGTCATTCTACATTTCATAATAAGGTGTATCTTGCTAAATTTGTGATGAGGTAAGATCTCAATTCTTTCTTCGGCATTCCTTTTCCAGACTTTTTCCCAACTGTTTTTTTTTTTTTTTTTTTAGTATTACAGGAGACATAAGTGATGCTTTCTAGTCTTCAATATTAGGTTTTTATGGATTCGTTATTTAAAACAATGCACACATACTAATATATTGAAATGAGACACAAAATTCAAGAAAGAAAGAGAAGATGAAATCTATCCCAAAGTTTACCAATTAAAGATAACCAACACTATTCAGGAGAATATTTTTACTTTTCTCTCTTCCAGAAAACATAAAAATATGCAATATTTTAAATGGAGTCATTCTTTTCCTAATATTCTTTAACTTTTTTCATCAAATAACATGGTCTGAATATTTTCCCAAGTCAACAAACATGGACCTGTAATATCAACTTTATTACATGTGTAGTACTAAATGTGGCCTTTAGTGATTGATTATATTAGTAAACTTCTGCTTAATGTACATTGTTAAAACAGTTTTGTTTTAAAATACTGTTTCACACATCTTTTTTGCACTTGAGCCAATGTCAATGAATGATAAATACCTAGAAGTGAGATTGCTAGAGCAATGACATTCTCATTTTACATTTTAATACATAATGCCCAGTGGACATTAAGAAGCACGCTGATTTACAGACCTGTAACATATATATGAGATTCGTACTTCCTAACACTTGCCACTTCCAGACTTTGTCTGTATTTTTAATCTTTGATAATTTGATATGTGTATTTGTTTTTCTTTCTATTGTGATAACAAAATGTGTGAGATTGGTTGATTCATTAGAAGTTTCTTTTGGTTCATAATTCTGAAGGTTGAATAGTCCAAGAGCATGACAGTAACATTTTCTCAGCTTCGGATGAGTGCAACATACTGCATCAGAACGTGGTAGAAAATTGGAAGGGAGCATAGATGTATGGAAAATAAGGAAAGAGAAGGGGCACTCTAGCTTTGCAAAAATCCACTTTTGTTGTAAGTAAAGCAGTCCCACTCTCAAGAGAATTAACCCAGTCCTACAAGGGCAGCATTTATCCCTTCACGAGGGCTTATCCTTCACGTTCCATCACCTTGTAACACTGTTGCATTGGGAATCAAATTTCACCGTGAATTTTAGAAGAGACAAATCACATCTATTCTGTAGAGATAAAAGATAGATATGAAATTGAAATCTCACACTTCAAAATTTATTTTCTTTAACCTACAATGTTTGTAGATTTTTTTGTTATGTCAGCAATATGTTTGTTATGGCAGCAATAAGAAACTAATACAATATCTCAGTTGTTCTCAGGTTTTAAACCTTGGCAAACATTAATGTGTACAAACTTTTCTATAATTTTCTTATTTCAGATATGTTATATAAATAAATTCATAAAATACTTAATTTTGGCAGAACAGTCTTTTTTCTCATTCTTCATAATTCCCTAGAGATTAATCCTAGGGTTTGTGGGATGTATATTCATTTTTATCGCTGAGTAGTTTTTCATAGTATAGGTATTGCACAGTATTTTATGCATTCAGTCATTGAAGGTCATTCCACAGTGAAAATACTTATACTTGAGTAATTCTCTTTTAGGAGGATTTTTTGGGGGGTTCTTGCATGATTAAAGGACAATTTACATTATCTCTTCCATTTTGGTTGAGGTCTCACAGCTTGTGCTTTTGGAGGAATTGGTCCATTTCTTCTAAATTGTTTAATTTACAAATATGAAAATCTTCACACTACTTTCTAATTCTCCCTCCAAGGAGAGATCAATAGAATTACATTAATCACAAAGGAAAAAATAGATTGGAATATAACAGACAATAATATTTTACTAACCTGTGGAACAATAACAAACTATCCAACCCTTATAACATCAGAGGAGAGAAAGAGGATGGAACTCCCAGTTACCCACCTCCAACCAGATCCCACCTCCTAAAAACAAGTTATCTTTAGTACCCCCATAATCCAGTCACCCCCAAATTCTCCACTTCAGAACACATGAGTATGTTGGGGGGGCCATTTCAGATCTAAACCATAGCAGCTAGAGAATATAATCTGTATGAATTCAATTTTAAATTTCCAAAGGTATTTTAAATCTCAGGATATGCTCTGTTCATTGGTTCATATTCCGTGGGTGTTTAAAAAATGAATACTTTGCTGTTGTTAAATGAAGTTTTCTCTAGGTCAGTTACTACTGGCTTGATTGCACTTTCAGATTTTTCTATAGTCTTCTGATTTTCTGTTTAGTGTTTTGTCATTTGCAGAGAGAGCTATATAAATATGACCAATTATAATTTTACACTTGTCAACATTTTCTTCTAGATCTTTTAATTTTTGCTTCATATGTCTTAAAGCTTTAACCTTTTATTCTTAATCATTGAGACTTTTATGTTGTCCAGGTAGGGTTGATATGTTATCGTAGTGTAATGTCCTTGTTTGTCACTAATATATATATTTTTTTGGTCTGAAGGTCATGTTTTCCTGAATTAAATATATTGAAAATAATTTTTACATGATATATACTTTCTAACATTTTATAGTCTGTCTATGTTGGTAAATTTGTTGTGTCTTATAAACTGCATATATTTTAGTTGTGATTTTTTATCTATTGTGGTAATCTCTGAATGTTGATTGATGTATTCAATAATTTACATTTAATATCATCATAGGTATTTTAGAGTTCAGACCCACTTTATTATTTGTTTTTAGCTTGCTGTTTATTTTTCATGACATTCTATGAATTACACATATGTTTTTATGAATCACATTTTAATTTATTTATTTTAGTGCACGTTTTATTTTATGTAGTTTTCTTGATAGTTGGTCTAGGGATTACAGTATACATCTATGATTTGTCATGTCTCCTGGTATTATTATTTATTACTGTGAGAGAAAGGTGGAAAAATTTACTTCCATTTATGTACCATTACTTTCCAACTTTTAAACATCTGTCATGTATACCATGTAACAATTTTGCTTCAGTCATGATACATAATTTAAATAACTCGTGAACATATGGTTACTCTCTTGTATACCCATATTTCTATTCTTGCTATCATTCTGCCTTCCTGAAGCTGAAAGATTCTTTGTTATTTTTTCTCACATTGGACAATTTCCTTTACCCATTCTTTAAGAGTAGTTCTGCTAGTTAAAAGTTTATTTTAGTTTTCTTCATTGTGAGAATACCATTAATTTTCTTCATTTCTGAAGGATAATTTCTCCAGGTTTACAATCACGTGTGGATATTTCTTTTCTTTCAGCATGTCATAGTTACTTTTCTCATCACTAAGACACAATATCTGACACGCAGAAGTTAGAGGTAGAAAGGTTTATTTCAACTCATAGTTTGCAGGGGTTTCAGTCCATAAGCAGCTGATTCCGAGGCAGG
>PVJO010030574.1:0-15336 GCA_004026905.1 Hystrix cristata | reverse complement strand
CAATGTCACAGCAAGGGCCCCACTTCTCCAATACCAGTTTCTTGTATTAGTTACTTTTCTAGAGTCAATGGTCTGCAAGAGAGCAGATTTAATACAGGACATTTACACATTACATTTACACACACAAGCCAAATGCAGGAAGAGTACAGAACATCTATCTGTGCTTCGGAGACCCGAAAGATCCAATCAAGGGCTGGGAACCCGCGGCACTCTCTCATGTAAGTCTGTGTCTGCACTAAAAGGCTGAAGCGATCTATACTAGAGCCAGGGTACAACACTCACAGTGGAGATGAAAACTAGAGCTCCCCGAAGCAAACAGCAGCCATCCCCCATGACGGCAAGGCCCCGAGCTCCTCCAATGAAAACAGCTGAGTTCCCTTCAGGAGCACCAGCCACAACAGAGCTGCTCCTGGGAAACAGCTGGCCCCTATTGTGTGCTCCTGTTCTCCTTTATGTTGCGTTGGCAACAATCCTCAGGTGGATCCTCTATGCCCAGAACCACACCAGCTCAGTCCAGCTGGCGTTCCTGCTCAAATTGACCATATCAGTCCACTACAGCATTGAACTGCTGCTCTTCTCCAGGGCACTCCAGGACAAGGCAAGCAACATCCGTGTGCATCACAGAGAGGAGTGAGTTGCGGACTTCTTGATATCCAAAGTCTCAGTGATATTACCTGGAGCAATGGGACCCCCCCCAACACCACCAAGATCCACTGATGTCACAGCTTCCAAGGCACGTGACTATGCACTCTGTAAGTACAAGCTGCCTTCTTGCTGATGTGTTCAGTCCAGGCCCAACGAAGCACACAGGTCGTTCAGTGAAGAAAGGAGGCCAATACACCTCTGCAGACAAATACCTGGTTTTGCTTCCTGCCCGTCCTTTGACTCCAAGTGACTTGAGGAAAGTGGGTGGTAGATTCTTGGCAAGTTTTGCTGAATAAGAAGAAGCCGAGCAAAATAAATAATGATGTCTCTTGCAGGAAACTTTTTTTTTAAGTATTCACTTCAAATGACACCAAAGCCTCCTTCCCCCACTCCCTCCCATTGCTACTCCAACCACAGCTCAAGCCCTCTCCAGAAATAGCCCAAAAATAGTGGTTGGGCAATGACCATGATGACGCCTCCCATCGGGGATGGGTGCTCGCTCCTTCCCGTAGTTTGGAAATTCTTGGTTACTCAAGGGCTCTTGCAAGTCTTGGTTCCTATGTTCCTTCAGCCAATGTTCTATTTCAAGGCCTAAGTAATGAAGAGTCATTATCCGACATCCACACCAGTCATCATTACTGGGGCCTGACCTTCAAATCTCACTGGAGTAGTTCATCCTAGTGACAGTATTTTTAGGGATTAAAGTCCCACAAATTTAATTCTAAGCACAAGTCTACCTCTGCGTTACACTCCCAGGCCCTCAAATTTATATTCAGATATCAGTATTACTCTGCACTCAAAAAGCAATTCAACTAGGTCTAACATTTAACAAACTCACTGTTACCTAGAAAACAAACAAAACATGAACACTCTAACGGCTAAAATGGTGTAAGCTAGAGGTCCTTTGCTTTTTCAATGGAAATATCTTTTATAAAATTTTAAAAATTAATATTATTTTTAAACATCCTTTTAGTTTTAAAAATAACAATGTTAATGGAAGAAAGGATGTAAAACATTGTGCAACTCTTTCATGTCTTAGGTATGGAAAATAAGGTGTAATAAGGTTAAGTGGCTTGCTCAGGGAAATTATACTCCAAAATTTTTTGATAGTAATAATATATTAAATAAAAATAGAGAACCCAAATTCCTGTATACACTTATTCATCAAGCATCTGTGACTCTTTTGCATGAATCAGTGAAAAGCTCACTGAAACCAGGTCCTTTCTGCCTCTGCCCAGGCTGCTGGACCCTTTCCTTCACTTGGGTCTGACAGGCGATGGCGCGGGCAGAGACTGTACACACAGGGCGGTGGGCAGTGCCTTGCTGCATAAAGAGGACCTACAGACCCAAGAAAATGATACTCCTCCCCAGTCAAGTCTTTCTGGAAAAGTCCACTTTATCCCATGAATCAGAAGAACTGGAGCCAGTCCCAGGATAGCTGTTCTTAAGCAATCTCAAGCTATGATGAGCATGAGCGTATTAAAATCTAGAAAATCAGCCGACAAACTTGGTCTTGTTTAAAATGACTCCTGTGTGAGCCTTGGTGATTTCTTGGCTCTTTCAGGATTTGGGAAAGGTTTTGGGAAAGAGAAAAGGTAAAAGCTCTGATCATCAAATCATTCTGAGGACACTGAGCTCATGCAGAAAGTAAGAGAACTGCAGCCACTACTCCTCTCCCACCCTCACCAACCCTGGAACACATAGGAACTCTGTGGCTTCCTAATTTAGTAGTGTCTCCATTCAGGGAAACTCTTAGGGTAAGGGGCACCTTGCTCCAAATTATGTTTTTTTCTTTGCATCTCAACAACTATACAGAATTAAGAAAAGGATCTCATTGCAAGAGTGGAAGATCTTGAAATCATAATCATTGTGTTTTCTTTCTTTCTGGCACTTCCTGACCTTTTCCCTAGCGGGTAGAAGTATTCAGTGAGTTGTTATGCCTGGGAAGCTGGGAGAAAGGAAGGGTACTTTTCAGAATGTTTATTTCCACCCAGGCACCCAGGCTCAGCATGAAAGGCAGATCAGCGAGTTTATGCTAAGACAAAGTTTTGTGTGTGGCCGGTGCTGGGGGGAAGCGTGTTGCAGGTCTGGCTGCTCCCGTGGACAGTGCGTGTCTCACTCCCACACTTGTTTTCCTCCTCACAGCTGGACACGAGCCGCCCACGACACGTGCCCCCACATCACCCCAGATGTCCTTCCCATGACCTAAGCATTTGCCATCTGATCTGCTCCTTTGTCAATAGTCCAGGACATTTCCAAAGCCCACAACCCCTGTGAACAGAATACTGATGCTAGACTCCGAGAAGGTCGGGCTGGTGAAGGGAGAGAGGAGAGATGCAGCAGTAGATGGGTCGAGCTGCAGGGTTGGGTGAGAGAATTTACCTTCTAACCCAACAAACAGAGGTGTTTTTAAGACAGACTTGATTCCAAACAAAAGCAACAGAAAAAAAAAGTGTGTGATGCCAGCCTTTCTAAATGGCCAAGGATTCTGGGAAGAAGTTTGTTAAGTGGTTTGTGGTCAGGGGTGGAGGGGCTGTGTATTGCTGCCCTCCATGAATTGGCCTATGCCAGACCAGCTCTGTGGACTTCCAAAACACTATTTCATTTCATCTTTACAAGCACCCAGGGGAATAGACCTTATTGCATGGACAAGGAAATAAAGTCCCATGCTTCTGACCTTAACCACTAGATCACACTACCTCACAAGACTGAACAATAGAGAATAAGCACTAGATATTTCTTCAAATACTTTATTTCCTATATTTCTTTTTATGGTACATTCTATTTTAAAGGAACATAGAAAGCTGCATTCTCAACTAGAATTTGAAAAGCTGAGTTTCCCCATTAAGTAAAATTTAAAAAAAAAAATCTACCTAACTAGATAGTTTAAGACCCAGCTCTGCTGGCTGATATACCAGTCTGGAATTTGTGTATGGGAGAATCTCCTTGGTCACTAAAATGAAAGCTTAACAACAAAGAACAATTCCTTAAAGACTGGTTAAAGACCAGCAGCCCTGGGTCTCAGCTCACCACAGGGCATGGAAGTCCTGCACTGTGTACCTGTTGGGAGTTGGCCCTGTCCCTCCTTGGGCACCCCTCTAGAGCCCTGGGATGCAGGAAGCTTTGGATGAGAGTATTATTGATGGCAAGAGAAAGGCAAGAGAGTTAAGCCAAGTATTCAAGTACTCTCCTTTCCAGGGGAATTTCTTGGGGAATTCCCATCACATACAACAAATAAGGTGGGCACTTCTCCATATGACCCCCCCATTTCAATACGATTAATGCAAAAGAACGATTTGGTAAGTAAACTTACCAGGTCTTAAGGCTGATTTTAGGAGCTCTGAGATACTTTCAAATAGGTCCACTAATTCATTTTTTTCCCTATGCATGTAAAGCAATATATTTCTGCACCATTTAAGAGAAAGGAAAGTTAGCAGCATGCGCTGCCAGCAGCTGGCTGACAACCCTGAGCACTGGGTATATGGGAACTGGTCCAAATTTTGCATACAGAGTTCATTTTGGGTTAGTCAAAAAAAGGAAGGCGTTGGCGTAGACCCTGTTCCACAAATTCAGGAATCAGGAGTTGAGATTGCCTTCCGAATGTGCTGGGAGGTGGCTCTGCAGGTCCATTTGCCAAGCTCTAAGGCATGTTCACTTGTTACCCTGTCAGACACAAGAAGAACCATTAAATGTTCAGGTTTGTCCTCTGACAAACCAATGATTCAGTGCAGCTGGGAAACTATGCAAAGGTTAGTCCCTCCTTTTCTTTTTATCTCTTTCATAAAGAGCTATTATTTCTGCAAGCTCCAGATTTTTTAAAGCTTCTTTTTCTTCTTCCTCATAAATCATACTACCCTACACTTGGAGTTTAACTTATTAGACTGAGGCTGAGTTTATAATAAAGAACTTACTGTTTGCTAAAGAATGAAACCATTTTATTTTCCTAATTTGTGTCTATTTCAGAGTAATACAAATTTCATGTTTTGAAATGGTAATAGTTATTTTTAGTATCAAAGTAGCAAGTAATCAATATAAAAAAAGACAATATGAGACTGGGGATTTGGCTCAGGGGTTAGAGTGTTTGCCTCGTAAGCACAAGACCCTGAGTTCAATCCTTGGCACCAATTAAAAAAAAAAAAAGGACACTATGGACAGGTATAAATAAAAAAGTATAAGCAATCCATACCCCAGCCCCGAGAAAACTAGTCACCATTAACATTTTAATCCATATTTTTCAGTTTCTTATTCTTTTTATAACAGTAGCTACAGATTATATAGTAATCTGATTTTTTTCTATCTATATGATCGATATTTTTCAATGGTGATACTACAGATAAATACCACTATTCTTAAAAAGTATACAGTACTGCAATGTATAATGGTGCATTAAATACATTATATTACTACACATATTTGGTAATACATATAATGCTACCATTAATTCCTTTGTACATACATTCCTGTCCACTTGTCCAATTGTTTCCTTCTGACAAGTATCTCTGCACAGACTTTGCTAGATCAAGTCATAACACTTTTTTCAAAATCTTTGATACATATTGCCAAATCGCTTTCTTCCGGGAAATGTGCACTTCTTTACAATCACACTGTGTGTGTAAAAGTACATTTTTCTTTCCTACTCTCTGAGTATAATAAGCCTTTTTTGTCACTGTTCATTTGAAAGTTGCAAATTGTTCTTCTTTCCATATTACATTTTTCCGCTTATATGTTAACAAAGTTGAGCATGTTTTCAAATGAATATAGCTATTCGTTTATTTAAAAAAAATGTTCTCTGTTGCCTACCATTTTTCTATTGGGTTATTCATGTTTTCCTTCCTGATTTGTAGGAGCTTACTGCATAGAACAGACAACATCTTCTAGAATGTACTTCAGGGAACTTTATTGCCCAGTGAGATGTTAATAAGTGTGCTGAAGAAGAAAAAGGAGTTCCATAGTCAGATTTAACACATCATTTCCTAAATTTAATTGACCATCAAGACATTTTTATCACAGAACATCCATTAGCATCATTCAGGATGCTGGTGTTCTGCACAATAATATTTGAAAAATTGTTCAGTAAAGGATATTAATACTTTATCTGTTACATATGTGGAATGATTTTTTTCTCCATAGTTATTTCTCTTTTATTCTACACGATTTTTTTCATTCAGCTTTTAATTCACATATTTAAAGCTCTCAGGGTCTTCCATTGTAGTGTAGTAATTTAGAAGCAGGAATGCTGGAGTCATAGTTTGCATCCCAGAACCACCACTAGTTGGGATCTTAGGAAAATTAACCTCTCTGAACCTCCATTTTATCATCCAGAAAATGGGAGAAATAAGTAGCAAATACCCCTTACAGTTGCAGTGAGGATTAAACCACTTATTATGGGTCAAGCACCAGCATCGTTTTTGATACAGAGCATCAGGTATTGCTAATCCCGCTGCTTACGAAGGGTTAGATTTTGGATGATGTAAAAAGTCTTTCCTGTTTTCCTACGTCATGTAAAAAAAGGTTGCCCATATTTTCTGCCCATATTTTTATGGAAGCTAATCCTAGCACTAATTGTGTAGGAAAGTCTACTTTTCTCTCCAAAAATTAGTCAGCTTTTCCCAATACCATTTACTGATTAATGCTTGCTTTTTTTATCTACTGTTATTTTCTTTGCTGAGTTTTTCTCTTCTGCTCAGTCTTTTCTGATATCAAGACTCCTTCATTTGTCTTCAGAATGTTCATGGTCACATTTGCTTGAATCGAGATCACATGTTGAATCTCCTGCTGAGCTGCCCCTGCCCTACTTAATAGAGCTGAGGAACCCACAGTGGGGTTCCTCAACCTCCGAGGCAGGTGGGAAACGCTGGTCCCAGACTTTCCATCGCTGTGTCTGTGCCCTATTCATACCTACAAGCGGCTGAGGCCTGGAGCCCAGGGAACAGCCCACGGATTCCATTCCTTCAGGAACATCTGAACCAAGTGCCATGCACTGTGTCACAGAAAAACCAAAATTCTCCAGCTCCATGTTGACCCGCGGGTCAGCTCCCTCTTAGAAACCTCATGGATGTGATCTCTCTCCTCCCCCACCATCTCTCTTCTCTTCTTTCACAGTACTGAGGATTGAACCCAGGGGCCTTCACTCTGATTTATATCCCCACTTTTTTTCCCTTCATTTTTTTTTTGAGACAGGTTCTTGCTAAACCCCTAAGTTGTCCATGCTGAACCCAAATTTGCAGTCTTCCTGCCTCAGTCTCCCAGAGTGCTGGGATTCCAGGTGTGCACCACCGTGCTCAGCTTGATGTCCTCTTCAACCTTTCCTGAAACTGAAGCCATTCCAGAAAGAACTTTGTGAGCCCTGGGGGTAGGGGGAATGGGTCAGGTAGGCACCTTCAGATCTGGCCCAGAAGGCAGCTCTGTGAGGCTACAGGAGTGAAGAATGGCAGGGGCCGGGTGTAGAGGGGAGAAGGCTGGAAGAAAGCCTTGGGTGGCTGGTGTCCTAGGTTTTGGATGGCCTCAGGACAAATGCTGCCTTGTGTCACATGCAGCCAGTGAAGACTTTCCCAATGGCCTTCTGGAGCACAACAGCTGCAGGATGTGGAGGTTCAATTTTCAACTAGATATTGAGGGAAAGAAAATGGCTTGTGCTTAAAAATTGGCTATGGAAACTTTGTGGTAGAATTCAGTAGGTAAAAAAACAATGGAGAGGGGAAAATACTATATAAGGAGGGTTGTGAGTAGTTTCTGAGGAGGAAGTTACAGCAAGAACCCTGGCTGATGCACTAGAGATGGCTTTCTTCTTTCCTTTCATTAATAACATGATGCCAAGGCCCCAGGGGGACACTGACCATCAGTGTGGGGGGGACTCACCTGCCCAGATGTGCAGGCTTTGGGACAGTGACGGCTCCAGTGAACTTCAAGGATAAGGCTGCTAATGTTGGGGAGCATTGAGAGGTCCTGAAAAGTTGTTTCTAAGAGAAGATGAAGACCACCCCGTCACGTGATAGTGCTGTGGAAAGGAAAAGAATAGGTGAAAATCTGTGGTTGAAAGACAAAATCTTTTTGGTATCTCAGGGTTAAAGGCCACCTAGAGAAGGTTGAGAAACAATGAACTGGGCCAAAAATTTGCATTGTCTCCAGCTTCCTAGGAGCAGACTTACACTAGAGAAAAAGTCCTGGCCTTGGGCCTCAGTAGACTTTCAGTGTCTGTGGGGATTGCTTCCAGGACCCATTGGCCCAGTACCTATACCCATCCGCTCAAGTCTTTATATAAAATGCTGTGCTGTTTACAGAGAACTTAGCCACATTCTCCTGTATAGTTGCAATCTTCTCTAGATTCCTTATAACAACTAATACAGTGTAAATGTTAGGTATAGTTATATGGTATTATTTAGAGAATAATGATAAAAAACCGTGTATATTTCTAGAACAAATTTGGGTGATTTTTTTTCTGAAATGTTTTGATCTGTAGTTGTTGAATCCATGGAAGCAGAGGTCCAACTGTATTGGCAAAGTTGCACAAAGGAGACCCAAACCTGAATCTTAGGTTCAGAATGCTTAATACTGCCCACGAGAGACATTTCTCTTCACAGAGCCAATTTTAAAAAGCACATAGCATCAGATTTAGACCCACCAGGGATAAGGAAGACATAGTTTTGCTACCTGATGGGTTTTATGGGCTTTTAAAAAATAGCCACAGGGGATTTGGGTACTTCAGCTCCTGTACAGTAGTTGACAGAAAGGATGGTTATTAATATGAAATACGTAGAGCCCTAATTTCTTGAGCTAACCAAACTATTTTACGAGATCTCAAAAGCACATGAATTTTGAGTCTGAGCTTGATGAAGCCTGAGTTAGTAAGTAAAGGGGCCAGAAAAGGAATTCCATGGACAAAAGAGAGGCCAAGACCCTCCACTCTTTTGAAACTTGAAAATTGACAAAGGAAGGCCTGTAAGCAGTTATATAGGGCTTATGGGGTCTTTCATCCAGATTCTTACAAAAGTATCAGCCTATCCTGCCTAATCCTTCAGTTTAAGAACACTGACTCCTCTACAGAGAGTTTTGATCTGTGCTATAATGGGAAGATTTCGAGAATGTAGCTAAATTCTTCTTCTGGCAATATCTTGAAGTATGTGAGATCCAAAATCTTGTTTGTGGATCAGAGCTGTTGGCTTTAAATTAGGCAGTAAGTCACAAATTCTCAGTGATGTGTACACAAGGTTCAGAGGCAATCCATAGAAATCCTGTCCCCTGGGCAGGTGGCACTTTCAGTTATGAAGATGTGTATCTCTGGAAGGGGTCAAAGTCATGAGATTCCCCAGGGCGGAGAGGGATCCAGCATTCTTCATGCAGGAAAGGTTGGGGCTTCCCAGCATGGAGCCAATGTGGCTTTGGTAAATGTAACTGATCCTGCCAGGAGGTACACAAGAAAACTCAGCATAGGAAGTTGAAGCCAAATGTAGTGGTGTACATCTGTAATCCCGGGACTGAGGGAGGCTGAAGGAAGATTGCAACTTCTAGTTCTACCTGAGCCATTTGGTGACTTAGTAAGACCCTGTCTCAAAAAAAAAAAAAAAAAAGGATTGAGAATGTAGCTCGGTGGTAATGTGTCCCTGGATTTGATCGCCAGAAGAAGAAGGAAGAGGAGGAAGAGCAGGAGGAGGAGATGGAGGAGGAGGCCAAGGAATGAAACCCAGGACATCCTGTTGGACTAGACCAAAAATTTCTCTGAGTGAATGTGAATTTAGCATTGATATTGGCACAAATTAGAATTACTTGATGCTGTGACATTAAAATAGTGCTGGACACTTCTCCCCACAAGTACTGTGGCATGGTTTGCCTTCTGAGGCTTTGAATGGATGATATGACTGATCAAATCCCTTATTCCTTCTGGAGATCTGTAACTAGAGGACAGAACTGTGACAGAGTGTTTCCACTTTCTGTTTAGATGATATCTAATCAACTTATTTAAAATTATTTCCAGATGTGTAAACCAAAATCTTGAAATGTATGTTACCATCCATACCTATGAACACTATCACCAGGCCTCTTTCTTTCCTCTCCTGGAAATCACGAAGAAGTCTCCACTGTTTTTAGGGTAAATGTTAGAGCAGGGCATTCCTTTATCTCTAGTTCCACAGCCATCTGCCCCTGGTATTTATCTTCCATTCCTATCAAATTTCACTTTACAGGCCCATTCACCTGATCAGCGAGTTTCTTACTAATCATGTTTCAAAACTTCCCAGATGTATCTTGCTGGTAACTCATTACTCCATCATTTAAAAAAATTTATCTCACTTTTTGTCTTCCACATTCTTCTTTTGATTCCAAGGGCAGCAATACCGGTGAATGTACATGTAATCTGGTTTCCTAACACCTCTCTCGCCTGGGGTTTTAAAAGGATCACACTAAACCCTTAATTCTTCTTGCTCTCACTTCCCTTCCTTTTTTCAGAACAGATGTCATGGTGGGGGACAACTCATAATCAGGGAGCTGCTTCTTGGTTGGTAAGAGGGTGTCCTAGTCTACTACGGCCAATTACAGCAGTCTTAACCTTGGCTCTCAATTAAAATCACCTAGGGAACTTTAAAATACATTGATTTCAACCCAAACCAAATAAATCAGAAACTCTTGGGGTGGAAGCCCTAGAATTGGTAATTTTTTTAAACTCTGCAGATGCTTTGAATGTGCACCTGCGGCTGGGAAGCACCATTATGGGGCTTGGTTAGCCATGAGCTACTGATGAGCATCTGTTTGTAGTCAGGTGTCAGCCACACAGTCCTGGAATAGCAGACCAGCACAAGCACTCTCCAGCTGTCACTCAGATTCTCCCACTCACTGCTGCTTGCCTCCTTGGCCTTCCCTACTCTGATGCAGGGCTCCTCACACTAACACGACTTCTGAAAACTCAGGGATGCTCTCCACCCCTTTCGCGAACTCCTCTGCACATCTCTTAGGCGTTAGCTCTTCAGTTACTATCAGTCATTCAGAAAATATAAATCACCCTTTTGCTTTGAGTTAATCATTTCCCATTTTCTCAAGGTGATTCAGAAATGCAGAGCTCGCTGCTGATGTGTGGGCAGGTGTGTGGGCCTGCAGAACCAGCTCTGTGTTCCATTAATGGCAGAACACTCTTTGAGGGGCAACTACAATAGCAGTAACAACAATCAGGGTTTATTCAATCATAAAAAAAAAAGACCTGCTTCTGAAAGCAGTTTGATTTATTGAGACTTTAAGCAGTGCTAAAATGCACAATCAGTTCTAAACTTGTTTGTATCAATCCTCTTCTCAGAAATAGCACCTTTTTTTTTTCTTCAAAGCATTGTGTTGGAGCATTTTGCTGCTGCAATGGAAACCACATCAACAATTGTACTCAGGACATGAAAAGCACCTACAAATTCGAACCTGTGCAGTTTCAATGTCTGTTAATCAGTTGGTAAACACAAAGGGAAAAATGCACACTAACACTAAAACAGACGGCCAACGAGGCAATAAACATTCACTTTCTAAGAATCATCACCTGGGATCATCAGTATCCTTGCCATTCAGCTGGCCGTGCCACCCTGCCATGGAGCCAGCTAACTGTGGACTGAAACCTGTACAAACTGTGAGGCAAAATAAACCTTTCCTCCTTTAACTTGTGGGTGCTGGGTATTTTGTCTCGGCAACAAGAAAAGTGACTAAAACAGTTCCTAAGTCATAAACCATGCTGAAAGTTCTTCCCTGATACAAGAACCATTTCTTACCCTGTTCTGTAGGATTCTATGTAGGAGGATTGTGTTAGTTTGGTTTTCAGAACCAATGGTTTTAAGAGAGCAGATTTAATAGAGGACATTTACAATACTCACCCAGAAGCCAAATGCAGAAGGTGCCGAATGTCCATCTAGGCACTGGAGACCCAAAAGATCCAATTGAGGGCTGGGAGCCCACAGCACTGTCCCATGTAGGTCCGTGTCTGCACATGATGGCTGGAGCCAGGATACAGTGCTCACAGCAGAGATGACAACCAGAGCTCCTCTGAAGCAACAGCAGCCAGCCTCGATGACAGCAAGGCCCCGAGCTCCTTCCTCGACGAGGACAGCCAAGACCCCTACAGAAGAACCAGCCGCAGCAGAGCTTCTCCTGGGAAACAGCCCGCCAACTAGCTACAGCTCCCCCACTCTGTCTTATGTTGCATCAGCAACAACCCTCAGGTGGATCTCGTACGCCCAGCATCACACCAACTCAGTCCGGCTGGGAGTTCTGGCTCAAGTTGACCATGTCAGGTCCACCACAAGGATCCTGCCAACTCTCCAGGATCCTCTCACACCATATGCGGAATTCAAATCATAAGGAAAAGAGCTCTTCCGCTTTATAGCCCACCTTTCCCTGCCCAGCCCTTTCCTGAAACCTAGCTCTTCTTGTTTACCTGAACTGCCCCCAAAGGGAGCATGTCGCCTAATTTCTCCTCACTCCATTGTGTTTTGAGATGTCAGTTTCATCATTTATATTCAATACAATGAATATCCCATTTAAGGTAATTCCAACCCTTCAGAAAAGCATCTCTTATAAGCCACTTCAATTTTAAGAAACTCAGCTGTAAAAAGAAGAAAATCAGCTGATAGTTTAGTTAATAATCAATTATTGAAAAAATCACTAATAAATATTTTCTCCGTGTTAAGCACTATACTGGAGTCTGGAAATTCAGAGATGATGGGACATAGTTCCTCCCTTAAGGTGCTTGTAGTCTAGAGGAGACAATTCTAAGCCTTGGAAATGGCTTATGAGAGGCAGTGTTGAGGCCACTGTTGACCTGTGTAACCCAGCGGCCCAACAATATCAAGACCGCCCCGGAGTTGGTGGGAATGGCACATATCTGGGCACCTTTTCCTAAACTACTCAGTCAGAACCAAGAAGGTAGGGCCTGCTGTCTGGGTTAACACACTGTCCAAGGGATGCCAGTGCTCAATCTGCTTGGGAATCTGGTTTAAACTCCGCTCTGTATCACACCAGACCCGTCAATCATTTCTCTCTACAATTTTTCTTCATAAGAGAACTACTGGGGCTACCAAGAAACACCAATCCAAAGTGAAACTACCCAAGGTAGAAGTAAAGTAATATTTTGTCACATAATGGCAACACCAGCCCTCTCTTCCCCAGAATCACAGAGATTGCCTCATGAAGATCAGTGTGGTATGGACTAGCCTGGCCAGAACAATTTCAGTGTCAACATATAAGGAATCAGAGAGGCTCACAGCATCATTATCTGGATCTTGCACTCTGCCGCTTGGATGAAAAACAAAGAACCATATCAGCTTAGCTGTTCAAAAGTGAGGCAGGAGGCCTGGAGTTACTGCAGTGCACAGGACTGGAAGTGGGATAAACTGAAACAGTGAATGCTTAATAAAGGTGGGGGCAGGGCAAGATCATAATCTTAGCATGTGAGTTCTGCAACCTTATGACTGTTTTAAACAAAGCAGAGTGCTTGCTTTCTGGAGTTGGAATAAAAAGGATCTCACCACCAGTGGACAATTTAGAGCTCCTGGCCACTATTTTCTGGCTTCTTGCCACATGTCATTAGTGACCTATTTTCACCGTGGTACGATCAGCCATGTCTGAAGTCCCCTGAATCAGCAGTTTCTCCACTTGCTGGCTCCAGGCTGGCAAAGCTGACACCAGTGTCACAGGACATGCCACCCCATGCCACCCTTAGGCACGGGGAGAGCACTGTCTCATTATAAAGATGTCGACTGTGACCTGAGGCCGCCTCGAGAGCCCAGCTGTCATGCCTCCTGCATATAAGCTGCTGAATTTGGAATTATCTTGGCCCATTAATTAATCAGGACTAAAAATAGCCCCAAACTGCCTGGGCTTTGCTTAATTCCTGCTCAGGTGGAGAAGTAGATTTTTTTTTAATCTAATTACAAAACCAAAATATGAAAAAAATAATTTCACAATTTGGCGCTCCCTCTCTCTCTCTCTCTCATTTTTTACAGTGCACATTGACTTGAGATTACCAGTTGTTGATGGGTATGAAAAGCAGCCAAGAATTGTACTCAGAGTCTTCTAGGAATACCTACAAACACAAATCCAGGAGGGAAAAATATCCATTGGTTTAAAAGAATTTCAAAAACCAGCTGTTACCAGGCAGATTAGACCCTGAGCTGAGTTCCACAAGAGGGCGCTCTCTCCATTCTTCCTTCTCCAACAAGGCGCCTTGGCTGCTTATTGTTTTGTCCCTTACGCTAGGTGCTCATAAAGCAATTGCTCAGTGTTCTGCGGAATAAGGATTCTGTATCACTTACTGGTTGAGAATATCATGCAAATATTATCTATATAGCACCACAGAAAGAACTTTCAGTGGAAATAAATCAAATAAAACATTAAAAACAAAGGGAAAACAAACAAATGCATCTAAATGGACTTTTCTCAAAGAGGGATCTCTGTGAATATGTGCTCTCTTACTACTCTGGTAAGAATATGATGAGACGAAAGTGCATTCATCACAGTAACATCTGTGTCCAGCCCAAGGTCTCAAAAACAGGCATGGTGCCAACCACTGATGATTGGCAGGGCTCAGGTGTATTCAGGCAGACCGTTCATCTTTCCTGGTGTTCCTCCCTCTAGGCACAGCCTAACCTTCTGTCCAAGCAGCCCCACTAGCGCCATTTCTTCCTGCTGTGAACCCTGTAGCCTCCATCACTACTCCCACTTGTCTAGTTCATAACTTAATTATTCTACCTCCTCGAAGACATTCAGGAAGGGCTAGTTGGTGAATAACCCAGTAGGACAAGGGAGAAATAACTAATGCAAGATGAATGCATTGGATTTATCATAAACCTGGAGCAGGAGTAGAACGATGATAGGATGACACACGCACACTCACACCTGCACGTCCTTACTATACATGCACATCCACACATGCATACTCACTAATGTGCACTCCTGCACATGCACACCCCTACACATGCTCACCCACACATGCGCACCCACGTACCTGAACTCAGACACCAACACTCACCAGAAAGCGCACCTGAAATAAAGAGTCACTTACCCACTCCAAGGATCAGCCATCTCATCTGAAAAAAAATGATGATGAAAATTACAATCCTACTGCACAGATTATTCTTGGTCTGAAATAAGATATTATCTTACTCACACATTCACGTAATGGACCTATGTAAATATAATCAGTACCCATCCCTAGAGCAGTTCAAGCACTAATAGGATGACAGAGGTAGACAAGAAAGAAAGGAAAAGTCAGTTATGTATTAGCAACATTACTACTATTATCATCCTCCTCATTATTATTCATTCATATTACAGCAAAAGGTGAACACTAAGTTTCCTATTGAAGAGAATATACAATTCTATGAATCTGTCTTTTGACATAGGTGACCAGAATTGGCCTGGACCAAGGGAATGTTCCAAGAAATAAACACTCACAGATACTTTGCAAATATATTACTGTGGGAAAATTTTTGTTTATGTAAAGGACATCTATCCATCTTTAAAAGTATTAAATAGAAAATGGCTATACTTCCTAAACTACTATACAGATTTAATGCAATTCCAATCAAGATACCACTAGCATACTTCAAAGAATTAGAGAAGACAATCATGAATTTCATCTGGAACCACAAGAGACCAAGAATAGCAAAAACGATCCTAAGCAACAGGGGAAAAGCTGGGGGCATCACAGTCCCAGACATAAAACTATACTAT
>PVJO010030573.1:0-15338 GCA_004026905.1 Hystrix cristata | reverse complement strand
ATTTTAAACCAAGAGCATGTATTGGTACATTCTACATACATTGATCACATTCATTACATTTATTCTGTACCTATACATGGTGCATCTTGGTTCTCCCCCTCTCCCCCGCCCCTCCCCTCTCCTCCCTCCCCCCCATTTATATCAGGTTCATTCATCATTTTCCGTATTTTCCCTTTCCCCTCTCTTTCCCCTGTTGCCTTTCTGCTTTTCCCCTTCTTTCTTTCTAGCTACCCAGTTATTTCTTATTCCTACTTACATGACTTAGTTTTCAGTAAGATGTCCTTGCAGGTCCCTGCACAGTGTGGCCCCCTTAGTCATTTCATTTTCTAAAGTGTCAGTTACCTGTTACCAACTGCAGTCCAAAATATTAAATGAGAGATTCCAGAAGTGAAAAACTTATAAATTTCATATTATGTACTTTTCGAGTATGTGATAGAATCTTACATCATCCTGCTGTATCCTTCGTGGATAGGAATCATCCGTCCGTGCCGTCTGTCCACACTGTATGTGCCACCCGTGCGCTAGTCATGTGGTAGCTTCTCGGTTATCGGATGGACTGTCATAGTGTTATAGGCTTCAGTTTGATCCATGATTTGAGATATCCACTGAAGTTCTTAGAAAGTATCCCCAAAGGAGGAAGGGTGTGTTAGTCAGCTCTCTGTTGCTGTGACGGAATGTTTGCAACAATCAATTTAAAGGAGGAAATAATTTATTTTGGCTCATGGTTTGAGGCATTTCGGTTCATGGTCAGCTTGTTCCAAGGCAGAAAGTTAAGATGGAAAAGTGGCAGAGGAAAGCTGATCATCTCATGGCAGCCAGGAAGCAGAGAAAAGGAAAAAGTCCATAGAGAGGAAGGGGCCAGGGGCCAGATATAATCCCCAAGGTCACACGCTCTGATCGATCCCCCACCCCCTGTGTCCATCATCTTCCAGACCATCAAATTGCAGTCTCATCAGTGGATCAATCCAGAGGCGAGGTTAGAACTTCCATGATTCAGTCATTTCTAAAGTTCATCAGCTGGCAACAAATCCTTCGGCCCAGTGAACTTTTGGAGTGAATGTTTAGATTATGGCCATTATGAGGACTATGTATAAATGCTTTTGTGTATGTGTTTGTACCTATATCTATATATCTATATATATATATATATCGCCTGTATCCTTATCTGTCAGTGTATCTATGTAATTATTGTCGGAAATAATGCAGCAGACTTTTAGCGCAGGGCACCTCTCTTCACTGTTTTTTTTAAAGAAGGGAAGTCTTTTGTGGAAAATGTCATTCTGTATTTAGCTTTCTTTAATGAATACTTAGATTTCTGTTTTGTTTACACCATATGTAGGAGGAGAACATGAAGCCTGGTCTGCTGTTTATGCTGAGGTACCCACTCACTTGTTATAAGGAGAACTTTGATCTTTGCGAGACATTCTTGAATTGTCGAATTCCCCCACCTTTGTGTATCTCTGTGAAGTTTCCCTATGTGGGTATGTCGCACAGGCCTGTGCGTCTTCAGGTGCCAACCAGAATATATGTTTTTCAAATGGGAAGTGCACTGAGAGCCGTACAGAAAGGTAGAAATATCAAGGCAGAGTTTTCATTGGAAAGAAAGTGAATTTCTAAATCACATATAAGGAAAATTCAGTTTCAGTGGTACCAGATGTTCAAACTGAATTATTACTCTTTTGTTTTTCTGGGGGCAAAGATCATTTTCTAAATTTTTTTGATTACTGTTAAAAGGTACATAGATTGAAAATATATAATTTTTAAATCCAGACAGTATAGCGACCTTTTCAGAAACCAAAATTCATTTTTGTTAGTGATTGACATCTTCGAGTCACAAGGCTCCTTAGGGTGGGAGGTAAGACATGGCTGTTCTGTCTCTTAGTGGCCTTGGGACTTGGTTTGGCTTATAGTTGCAGCTAACAGAGCTATGTTAAAAATTGTGTTATGTTCATTTATTCGGCACCACAAACACTGACAGGAGTTTTCCATGAACTAATTCAGTCTGTAGGTTTTTATTGAACACCCACGTTAAAGCAGGTACTGGGGCTGATGAACAGGTTACAGATTCCAGGAGGTCCAAGCCCGTGACCAGTGGTGGTCGGTGCATGCTGTCGTTGCCGAAGTCACCCGTGAGTGAGCGGCTCTTGGAGGTGGGTGGGCTTTGGCCAGAGTGAGAAGCAGACAGATGACATGAGCTAAGGTAGGCCTGCCCCCATTCATTGTTTGAACTGCTCTGTGTTTATAGCGTTAGTAGCTGCTGTGGTATTTGCTTTTTGTGTCCTAAGTCACATTGTCTTAGACAGGATTTCATGAATGCTAATATGCGCCACCTGCAGCACAGTTGTGGCCTTCCTGCTCACAGGCTTCCTCCCAAACAAGGAAGCCTGCTCCGTGCATGGGCGAGGCCAGCTGGGACCTGTGGAAGAATGGGTTGCTCCTTTAGCCATCAGGAGATGGGAGCTGGGGCATAGATGCCCCTGTTTTCCCTCATCTACTGGGAAGGTTCTGGGATTCGTAGGATGTTGCTAACCCCCTTCAGTTCTTTCCTTGCCTTACTTTTCTCTGTCTTGGAATCACCTGTGGGATAAATTACTTGCAAGTTCTTGTTTCTAGCTTTACCTTCAGGGAAACCAAAATTATAACAATTGCTAATATTTAGAAATTAAAGTGTGGCAGCTGAGTGTGGTGATGGATAATTGTAGTCCCAGCACTCTGGGAGGCTGAAGCAGGACAATTGCAAATTAGAACCCACCTGGGAAACTTCTGGGCAATTTAGTGACTGGCCTAAAAATTAAATAAATGAAATTAAAAACAATAAAAAGGAAGGACTGCATGTGTAGCTCAGTGTGAAGGCCCAGGGTTCAACTTCTAGTATCCCAGAAGAAGATAAAACTAAAAGATGGCAAATAAAAATTCATATCTCCCACTTTACTTAAATCGCTAAAGATCTGGTAACCCTAAGAGCACTTTCCCTTTTGGTAACAGTTAGCTGATGCTGCTTAAAATGAGATCATCTGAGGCTTTCGGGGCCACTCTCATCCCTTTTGAATCTCTCTCTCTGCAATACCTACCAAGGCTCTGGAAGCTGGATGACATTTGTCTTTCAAAGGGAAGGAGAACTTCACTGAGAAGGAAGGAGAAAGCTCTACATGGCAAAGATACGTGAAAACCAAGGAGATGGGTATGTCATTTATATGCTGGGCTTTGTATGTGTGCTATGGTGCTCCTTTTTCTTTCCAAAGTTCATGCCATGGCAAAAGATATAGTTATTCTATAGAGTTAAGCAATTCTGGCTTCCCATCAGTTACCAAAAAAAAAGATTATCATCACTGACTAATTGATTGTTATACAAACAATCCTCCAGTAATAAACACCCATCGTGAGGCAGGGGGGCATATGTTTGTCATATCTATTAGAGGAGCGCTCGGGGCCCAGAAGACTGATGAATCGGCCCACATTGTCTTGCTACACAGCTGTCATCGAGGCTCTGATGGCAGGTGATAGTTGTACAAGAGCATGTCAAATTGGTTCTTATCTCTTACGACATCTGTTGTTGGAAGCTCCCTTTTAGGTTTGATCCAGACAATGACCTTGATATTCCTGGTGAAGAATAAAGGCTCACAATTATTGTTCTAAGGAGGAGAGGCTTGTAGCTTGTGCCTCACACTCGTCATATCAAATTATCAGGCTGAAACTGATGATACAGTGAACACTGGCTCTTGACAGCGGTATTACAGCTGCTGGATTTGTACACACAGTAAACCTTCCACCAGCTATCTAATAGGAATCCGCTGAGTTAAGTGCAGCCACTACCCAGGCTTGCAGGCACGTTCATGGAGACTGTGGTTACAGAGGTTAGCATCTGCTTCAGAAGATCTTTGATGATTATGTCTGAGAAGTAGAAAAAAGCCAGTAGTTCAGCTGAGAGATTTTACTAATTTCTGGAAGGTGTAAATAGAAGCAAGACAGAGATTAAGAAGAGTGATTAGTGTTGGTTTACTGGATCATTTGCAGGTCTGGAAGACCTTGAAGAACTCACTAATATGCTGGGAACCTCATTTCTTCCACTTGTAAGATTGCAGATACTGTTACCCACTTGGTCACCTTGTACTGTTTGTTAGAGAATTGTAAGAAACTTGAAAACAATTTTGGTTGGTTAAAGAACTGTTTAAACATATAATGGTGGCATTGTTTCTGTAGTGTGGATTTACAAATATGTTAAAAAGTTAGCGTATGAAGTTTAAACAGCTAGTGAGTTATCCAAGCATGGTTCCATTTGCCTGTAATCGCAGCACTCTGGGATGCTGATCCAGGAGGATCACAAGTTCAGGTGTAGTGGTGTGTGGTTTAGCGACTTAGTGAGATCCAGTCTGATTTCAAGTTACAAAAAGGGTTGGGGATGTAAGCTCAATGTGAAGGCCTTGGATTCAGTCCCCAGTACTCCTCCAACGACAACCACCCCCCCCCACAGTAGTGTTTTAAATCTGGTGTTTTGTTTTTTTGAGACAAATGAAGTATGGGGTGTTGAAATGGGTACCAGCCAGAGTCAGGATATCTGGTACAATTAGCTAGTGACCTCAGACATGTGATTTCAAGTTACTTTAGTCTTACTGAACTGGGGTCTCTTGCAATCTTTGCATTCTTTTGTTCTGTGGCTGCTGGTTACTTGTACTCTGCTTGGGTATTTCTTTTCCGTCTCACAGCGTCACTTTGTCTCTCTGTGATGAGAAAGTTCAGACATTCTGCTAATGCCTAAACCAGTGCTATTTAATTGCATGTGAAGCATCTGGAGAACTCTTTGAAAATGTATCTCCAAAGCTGTGCATCCAGAGAGTCAGATTCATTGAGTCCAATCTAAATTTTATTAGCATCCCATTTGAATCCGATGCAGGTGGTCTTTAGAAAAACATTGGTCTCAAATATACATATACTTAATGTTTTATGAAAATTCAGTAATAATTTATAGTCCAAATATTATTTTGTTTACTATTTTGAATCAAGTCTGTGGGTTTACTTCCATCAAGTAAACTGACTTTACATAAATATGGTGGGCCAGCCAGCTAAAAGGATTATTTGGCGTCTCGGTATTCTATAGGTTTGTACATCCCGTTATGTTCTTTAGGTTTTCTCCATGAAAGCAAGAGGAAGCAACATATGCTTTTAAATTCTACTGGCATGTATATTTTGCATTTGGCATTTCATCACAGTCATTTTAAACTTAGTGGATGTGGAATTGGCTTGCTGCTTCCTCGAAGTGCTTACTGTGAAAAGTGACTTGGTGATAACATCATTTTACAGAGTAGGGTGGCGGGCAAGGAAGCAAATGTGAGGAGCGATGTGGTTGGTTTTGGCTGGTTCTCACATCAGTCCCCTTAAAATAAGCAAAGCCCTTTTGCAGCTGTTTGGCGGGCATCCTGGTACTTGATCCGTTTACATTTTCAAATAATCAGTTAGGGATGCCAGTGGGATGTTTTTGAGAGAAAAAGAGGTGAAATCAAATGACCCAGTTGAGTTTGAAGTGGTCTGCAGGAGGAAGAGCAGGCATCTCATTTGGAGGCTCACAGCGCCTTGTGTAGAGTACCTGTGATTTTTCATTTTCTACGGCGTTTCCCCAAACAGTGTTTGAAATTAAAGTTTGTAATAATGTAGAACTTTATATACAAGAGTGAATAAAAGAGGTGTGATCAAAATATACACTGAATATTTAAATTTTAAAGACTTAGCACTTTTTGAACACATTTATCCCATCGTTCTTTTTTGTGTGTGTGTGTGCTGGGGATCGAACTCATGGCCTTGTGCTTGCTAGGCAAGCCCTCTACCACTGAGCTAAATCCCCAGCCCTAACCCATCTAGCCTGTCGTTCTTGCCACCTTCAGAAGCAGTTCCAAAAGTCCTCTTTAATGTCTTTAGTTGTGCTCTAGCTACTGTCTTGATGTTCTGAACGAATTCAAAATTTGTACCTACCATCGTAGTCATTTTGACTTTGGAAAAGAGCCTGAAGTCACATGGCGCCTGATTTGGTGAAAAAGGTGGGCGACAACACACCATAATGTTTTTACAAATGTGCCTTTGGCTCAGATAGTACTCAGCTGCTCATTCGCTGCATTTTTTATCACATCTTGTAAAGACACATAAAAGAGGATTTCTAGAACTGCTTCAGAAAGTGGCCAGAATGATGGGGTAAGTGTGGCTGAAGTGAGGGGTATTAATGGCAGTGTGTCTTTTCATATAATTTAAAAAATTTAGACTTTCACAGTGTATTTTGATCACACTGCATATTCTGTTTCGATCCCTGTTGCCTTGTCTTCCCACGCCACACCTGTCCAGTCGTATGTGTGTTTTACGTAGGAAGGTGTACCTCTAAGGGGAAATGGGAAGACTGTGGATGCAAAACGAGCAGATTATTGGCTTTGGTGGTGAGATCAAGCTCTCAAGGACCATGAAGAACTTTCTGTGCTTTATTAAGCACAGAACTTTATTAAGCACAGGACTTGTTTAAAATGGAGGTCACTAAGGTGAGTTCGCACCAAATCTGTATTTAAAAAAGCAAAATCCCTTCTTAAAAACTATTCTGTTTATTAACCATTCACCAATAAAATTACCCATACGGAAACCTAGTGAAACTTTCTAAATAATAGTTCAATGCTCTCCTAATGTGTGGTTGCTTTGTTTGTTTGATTATAGTGATTATAGTGTTCATTAGTACTGACTGGGTAGGTGCAGTGGTTCATATCTTCAAATAAGCTACAGTCTGTGAAAGCTCACAGCTTGTATTTTCATCTTTTTAAAATCTTACTTCCCACTTCTCTCAGTGTCAGCAGCTATTCCCTTAACATAAATATTTTTGTCACTGTAATTGTGATGGAACAAAGGAAATTCATGGGTGTTCCTGCATTCTGGTTGTCCTACTTACTCTTGTGACAGAATTAGGTTTTTATTTCCATCGACTAACTTATATCAGCGTGAATGTATTTTTGCCACCATTATACTAGATCACAGCACAGCAGCCAGTTGAGGGGGGCAAGTGGTGGTTTTTAAAATACGTTTTTAATAGTAATCCAAATATCTCTCCTATCAAAACCCTTTTAATCAGATGGAATGCATAAAAACATCTGAATAGATTCTGTCGGTTACAGTACAGTGAGCCCGCTATCTCTTCAGCCAGCCAAGATGTGAAATTATAATATTGGATTGCCTTAAACATATGCAGTTAATTTCAGAAAAGCTTTGTCAATAGTTGCTTAATGTTTACAGGTAATCTCAGGGCACGCACTTTTTCAGCTATATCACTCAGAGAACTTAATGTAAAATGGGTAATGTGGTCTTGTACGAGTACGGCAGGTACTATTTAAATTCTAGGAGTGATCTACCTGAGAGGTAATTTTGAATCTGTTCACATGACTATAGGTTCTGCGTTTAAAAAATCATATGGTTTTGGTTTGCAGTTTGAAACCAGTTTACTGGTGATGTCAGTCATTTAGAAATCTTTGAAAACAGAATGTGTGATATTTATGCGCGCATTGACATCCGAAAGATTTTCCTTTGTCTCTTTGTCTATTCATTTTTCTATTTTTTAGATTGCAATTGAAGTTTGTTGTTACTTTCCAAATTTGACAAGCCCTTGGATTTTTTTAAAACCGTTATCATTTTGGAGATGACTTGCGTAAGATGTTCGTTTCTCATAAGATATCGGGATTGGATTACTGTGATATCCATGCTGCCTTCAAGGGCAAGTACTGTAGTTTTTAGAGAGAGACCACCTGGCCTGCACTTTCAAGCAGAGAAAATGTGAATTCTGATTATATTTCTACCTTGTTTTTTGGGCTTGAACTTTCAATCTTTCTAAACTTCAGTTTTCCTACTATAATTTGGATCATGCTGGCCTCAGAAAATTATTATGAAATTAAGCAGGGCGAGGCCCTGAAGTAATATGATCTTGGTTCTTATTTTTCCAGAAATTATTTGTGACTAAGAGGTTCTGATCCCGCAACTTTGGTCTGTGAACACGGGTCTCATAAATGAACTGAAGAAAAAGGGAAGTTTCTAGCAGCAGGGTGATACAGTCACTTCTGAACTTCCCCTTCTTTTCTCTCCTTAAAACAATCAGAAAAGTTTGCAATTGGGTAGAGTCCTCAGAATTCCCTTTGAAATTTAGAAGGTCTCAAGATACTGCAAGATCTGGGAAGTATTGTAACATTTCTTTAGTCAACACAGCCTATTTTTATGTGCTTGCATATCACCTTCTGTGCTGGATTTGCAGCTTCTTGTGACCAAGGATTGTGTCTCAGTCACTGTTATGTCTCACGTGTCCTAAAAGTTGGTCAATGCTCAAGGTCTTGGGAATTAGAAAGAAGTAGGAATTGTGAACTACTCTAAGAGAAAGTTCATGACACACATATTTTTCTAGTTAAGGTAGTTGATTTTAAAGTAACCATAGTTTTTTATTATTAAGAGACATAATAGATTTCAAACATAGGGGAAAAATCAAATAAATACTAAAAGAACAATTTTAGTGTGTGTTTTAGAATAATTTTTAGCAACAAGTGGGTTTTTGACTTTTGATTTTGGCGGTAGGCTTTTCCTCCTCCTTTTTTGCCTGAAAATGGTTGTTGTAGGACTACCAAAGATGATTTTGTAAGTTTTATAATATAAATATGAATGTAAGGAACTCAAAGGTTAAAGGGAATCTGTGAGAAGTGCAAATCAAAACTACATTGAGATTTCATTTTAACCTTGTCTGACTAGCTATCTTCAAGAATACAAAACATTATGAATGCTGGTGAGGATGTGGGAGGGAAAGGAATTCTTGTACACTGTTGGTGGGAATGTAAACTTGTACATTTACTGTGGAAATCAGTGTGGAGATTCTTCAAAAAACTCAAAATAGATGTACCATTTGATCCTGCCTTACCACGTCTTGGTATATTCCCAAAAGACAGCATTCTGTAGTGATACACACACACCCATGTTTAGAGTGACACAACTTAGAATAGATAAGTTGTGGAGGCAGCCCAGATGCCCATCAACAGATGAATGGATAAAGAAACTGTGGTATATATACACAAGGGAGTATTATTCAGCCATAAAGAGATGTGTCATTTGCAGGAAATGGATAGAACTAGAGACCATTTCAAGTGAAATAAGCCAGCTTCAGAAGGTTAAATATCATATGTTTTCACTTATATGAACAATTGAAAAATAAATAAAAAGCAAAGGAGAGATGAAAGAAAACCTGAAGAGAGACTCTTAGGGATGAGAAAGGAGGTGGGAGGGAGGGAGATGGAGTAGTGGATATGAAAATAATCAAAATGTTATGTGCATCTATCAGTATAACAAAACAAATTTCATTATTCTGTGTTACTAATAAGTACCAATGAAAAATGCGTACCTTGTTCCTTTGTGGAACAAGGAAGTTCCACAAAAAATTTGTTTTGCTAACAAGATCTGAAAAGAGTATATTGAGGACTGTTAATGAGGTTCCAGGTGCATTTGATTTTCTCATAGGCTAAAATATTTCCACTTGATTTTAGAATTCATTCCGGACTGTTTATTCTTTCAGATAAATACATTTTAGGGTGGGCCTAATAACGGTAGTGTGTGTTATTATTCATGTATCTAAGCTCTGCATTTGTTCAGATCCGAGAAAAGAAGGGGAAACTTCACAAGCACTTTGTAGGTGGCATAGCCTCTGATAAGCAGACACTGGCTCAGAGTCCACTGTGGCATTACACTACCCTTATTCTCCTCTTTAGTCCTTTGCACTGTGTTAGATAATAATTATTTCCATTTTAAGTATGTGGAAACAGAGGCTGAAAGAACATAGTTTCCCCAATGTCAGTTCTGGTTTACCAGCCTTTTCGGAATATAAAAAAAAAAAAAAATGGCCTTAGGAGCTACAATTCACCTGGAAAAAATTAGAATTAGAATTTCAACTGGAAATAGTCACCACTCTTGAGAACATCCTGCAGGCCCAGTGCAGTCAGTTTTCAGGCAAATTTAGATTTCCCTTAGCACCCAAACTCTTTGCAATTACTCAGTTTATCTGTGAGCTTGCTTTTAGTTTTCTTTTGTGTTGTTTTTATTTTGCCTTTGGGCAGATAGTGTCATTAAGAAAGAGGGCTGGGAGTTGGGGATTTGGCTCAAGTGGTAAGGCCCTGAGTTTGATCCCCAGCAAACCCCCCACCCCAAAAATTTAAAAATTAAGAAAGAGGGTTGTGAATGTTTTTTCACTGGTAGCTAGGTAATGGGTGACCCTTCATGTCCTCAAGATGAATAATATATTTCAGAATGCCTCAATGTTTCTTAAATATCCCTGATAAATATCCGGGCATTTTTTAGTGGTGGTACTGGGGAAAGTATCAAGGGCCTTGGACTTGCTCCATAAGTTGCCCAGGCTGGCCTCAAACTTGTGATCCTTCTGCCTCTGGCTCCCCAGTAGCTGCGATCTCAGGTTAAGTCTCAGTTAAGATTTCACAAGAGGATGTGTAATGATCAGTATGAGACAAAGGGAAGTCTATTAAATATAGCAAGATATATGCACTGCTAATCAGTATTTGAATAAGAAATAGCTTCCAGTGCTTTTTTTATTTCTGGATTTATCCTTACATTTGTGACTCCTTGGAAAATTAGTGCCTCCAATTACTATCATAATCATCTTTCACCCCAGCAGGAGAGAAACTGGTAACCCAGCAGATATTTCCTTGAATGTTGGGTGTTATGCTTTATTATATTGTTGTCTGTTCTTTGGAAAAATAAGCTTAGTAGTTGTTATTCCTACTTTACAAATGAAGGCTTAGAGAGAGAAAGTATTTATGTCAAAGCCCCACAACATGGATTTTCACATCCTGAACTGCTTGACCCAGAACTCTCATCTCATAGATTTATAACATCTTCTGTGCATTTCTGAGTAATAGAGTTTTCTATCAAATACCCTTTGGCTAGTTAAGAGAAAGAATTGAGAGGCTTATATGTTGTATAACAGGAGTCAGTTTTCTAAAAATATGCATACTTTAAAAAAATTCAGCCAAGAAATAATTAAGCATCACATTTTTGCTATGGAGCAGTCTTTAGAACTAATGATGCATATCTGTATATATATACATGTATGTAAAACTGGAGAAGAGGTCAAAGTGGTGATGGTTATTTGATCATCTGTCTTTGTCATGGAAAAGTAATGGGAGTGCCACCCTATACTTGTATACTTAGGTTTTGTAAGCTCCTATATATGAATATTTACCAACCTCACTAAAAAATTATGGTGGAACACTATAATTTAAATTTCCAACAGAATCTTATTAGTATTTGTGGGGACAGAGTAGGGCTTTTTTGTTTTGTTTTGTTTTGTTTTGTTTTGTTTTTCTTGAACACAAACCAAAAAACTTATTTTTCAAGTCTGGAAAAAATTGCTTGGATTGACTGGGATCACATAGCACCTTGAAAAAAAAAAGTATGTATTTGTGTATGTGTGTGGGGGGCAAACATTAGGAGTGTAATTAAGGAAGGAAGATTTCTCTGTAGAGAGCTCATAGAGGAGATAAGACTGGCAGATATTCATTACAAAGTGCATCTAAACATAAAAGAATAAAGGCTAAATGTTAATTGAAGCTGGCAGCATCTGCTATACCCTCCTTATTGAGGAGGGAGGTAGTGGAGAGGGCAGCTGAAATTTCTGTTGGTTGCTAAATCTCTGAGTTTCATCTGTTGTTGAATTTTATTTCTGCAAAGAAACATAAGCGAGTTTTGTTTTTGCTAACATTAAAGATACTAGGAGTTTGCAAGGTAACACTTCCTTCCTCTCGCCTGCTGCCCTTCAACCAAATGCTTTCCTTCCCTTTTGCTTTTTTGTTTTGTTTTGTTTTTTGGCGCTGGGGATTGAACTCGGGTCCTTGTGCTTGCAAGGCAAGCACTTTAACCACTGAGCTAAATCCCCAGCCCCCTTTTGCTTTTTTTATTGGCTGGATGGACACAATTAGAGTTTACATCTTCCAAACTGGGCAATTCCTGGTCTCCTCCAGCTGGGAGACTGTAAAGCACCTCAGGGGTCACCCTGAGGAGTTCTCTTTAATGAATTCTTAGATGGCTCCAGGGATTCTTTTTCAACAAACCAGGAAAAACAAAAAACAAAAAACAAAAAACACAAACAAGCCTTTAAGGGCTCAATGAACCTATGAAGTGATGGCTATCAGACTACCTTTGATTCTAATCTGTCTACATAAATAAATAATTGCATTCATTTTGAAACAAAAAAAATGTTTAAAAGGCAAGTGTCTTGTGGATACTTCTGTGCTCTGACATGTAGATAACAACATTTCATTATAATACCATAAGGCTGTAATTAGTATTAAATCAAGCAACACATGTAATATTAGTATCTACGATGTATATGCTTGGTATATTATCACTTTATTGGATCTTTTTATTAATCCTAATAATCCTGTAAAGAAAGCAGGATTGCTCTTGTGTGTCTAGCTTTCCCCATGAAACTGAAGCTTTGAGTCATTACATGATTTCTCAAAGGCACTTAACTGCAGAAATGAGTCTAGAAGCTGGATGCTCTGACTCATAGCTCATTGTAAATTTATATCAATGAGAGGTCTGTGACTAAAATAACTGTATTTATATATGATTACTGAAGCACTAGTAGGAGCTGGGATTGCAGATTAAATATATTTAACTACCTGTACACTTCAAGAAGGTGCAGCTTTCCTGTATTAACTGCTGAATTGAAGGCCCCCGAGCAACACTTAGAGTAGAGTAGGTGCTTCACAAACATTTGTTAAATGAATGGAGGAGTAAAGAAGTCACAGCCTCACATGATATGATATGCTAGCTTTAGAAAGCTGCAGGAAGCTACTCTTTATTAAAGATGATTCAGAGTGATTTGAGTGGATTTTCCATTTATAATCTGTTTCCTGTTAGTAAATATAAGAACTTCTCTGCTGATTTATTATGCTTAGCCCAGCAAATCCAGAATTGTTTGGTTTTGGCATTCTCTAAATAATCCTTATTTGAAAGGAGTATTCTTTGCATTCTGGGCACAAGAAATGATAGGATAGCACTTTGATGTGATTTAAACTTTAAAGTTTGTACTGGGAGGCTGATGCAGGAGGGTCACAAGTTTGAGCTCAGCCTGGACAATTTTGCCAGACACAGCTTGTCGAAAAATACAAAAAGGGGCTGGGGAGGTAGCTCAGTGCAGAGGCCTAAGTAGGTCCCTAGTACTGCAAAACAAACTTAGAAATAAATGTGATTGTCCCCTTGATGTCTCTTGAAGAATATATGGAGACCTAGACTTAATGATCTTAGGATTTACCTTATATTATCAACTGTTTCAGTTCTTTTATGTAGCAATTTAGTTTAAGACTTGGCCGGGGAAAAAAAATCAAAGGGAAAAATGGGAAATTTGAAATATAGATAAATACTGAGTCAGATATTCAAAATGTTCTAATTATGTAATGATTTCAAAAAAAACAGAGAATTCTGCAGTAGAAAGGGTGAAATTTCATGGAAGCCAAATCTGAGATAATTTATGTAATGTTGGTTTGAGAGCTTTAAGACCAGCTGTCTTTCTTTGCTCTTTTGTTTTTTCTTGAGATTTTGTCGGTTGTGTTGATGACCAGCACACAGATGTTTGTTTTACTTTTTATTCTCCTCTCCCCTTACTGGGGATTGAACCCAGGGTCTTCTCACTGAGCTATGTCCTCACTTTTAAAAAAAATATTTTGAGACAGGTCTTGCTCAGTGGCTCAGTCTGGACATGACCTTGCAATCCTCCTGCCTCAGCCTCCCTTGATATTGGGGTTACAGGTGTGCACCACTGTGCCCAACTTGTACACAGTTCTTAGTATGCATGCTGAAAATCCAAAAAGCCCTGTGTTGTGTTTCTTTTAAAATAGTTACTCCATTGACTTTCCAGCTTCAAATTTGGAGGCAAATTTTCCTTAAGAGGACACTAGGACCAGTAGCTTCAAATGCTGATAAGCTGCTAACAGCCACCAGTTCACTTGATGTAGTTTCCGGTTAGGAACTTCGGTCTGCTTTCCCTTTGCAACTCCTTTTGTCTTTGTTTGTGGATTCTCGTCCACAGATTCGTCCTTCGACACTGGTTTTTTTGCCTTCCTCTTCACTTTTCAGGAGCAAGTTTAGCTGACAGCTTTGCAGAGCCCTTCTCGGGCTCTTCTGTCACTGCCCTCTGGCAGACCCGACCTTTCTCTTGGGCCAGTTGGAGGTGCTGGGTGTGCACCGAGTCTTCACGAAGGTCCCACCTTTCCTCTTGACAGAGAGATGCTGTTTTAAATTGACTTTTTGAGAATGTGTACTGTGCTAGACACCAGAGTGAATACACGCATTTGTCTCGGAACACACATTCTCGTTTTTCAAGGACTTCTCAGCCTAACAGAGAGCTGAAGACAAATACTCAGATATCTTACATGCAGAACACAGACACGAGGCTCGGCTTTCACCCCTGTGGTAGCAGCCAGAGGTAAATCACACATAGTCAGCGGTGAGCTAGGGCTTCGCACCAGTGGTGTGGTTGAGAGGGTCCCACGGTGGCTGTGACAGGACATGCGCGACACACTCGCGTCCCAGCCAGGGCCCGTGGGGTCAGATGTCCTTTATGATGTGTGCTGGTGCAAGAAGGACTTTCTCAACTACATTGAAATGACATAGGCAGCCTTTTTTGAATGTGATCAAGATTTCTTTTTGGCTGTCTCACTACTTAGGAGACCCGCAGTGGCACAGAATAAACAAATCAAAATTAAGTGATCTGTTTATTTGATAGCTTTGGAAAATGAATTGATGGTGAGAGAGTTTGGAATTCATACCTAAATGAGGTTTGGGTGTTATTGCATCTTATAGTGGGATTTAGCAGAGCTGGGAGTAATCTCAGGGGTGTCACACAATCATATTAGGGTTCACTTTCATTTGTAGCTTGTATTTATTTTATAACATGATTGAATCTTGTGTGCTTTAAGTCCCTTGCATATGAACTAACATTAAGGAATATCATGTTATAGTAATTTTTCAGTTTATCCCAAATGGTTGGAGAATGGAACATTGCAGTTAATCTAACATTATGGTAGCGAGGCAATTACAGCAGTATTTCACTTGGGTTATTCAATTCCGTATATTAGGCTAAAACACTCATTTTTAATTTGTAAAATATTTTGAACATAATGGGAACTGAATTTCTTATTTGGATAACTGTTTCAGGTGCCTGTGATAGTCTAGTTATCAGTAGAAGTAGCAACTATTCTTGATTGATTGATTGATTGGTGATTGATTTTGAGTCTCTCCGTGTAGTTCAGGCTGGCCTTCAACTATATAGCCCAGGCTGG
>PVJO010030572.1:0-15334 GCA_004026905.1 Hystrix cristata | reverse complement strand
CTGAATCCATAGAGAAAAATCATAAAAGGAAAGAGTCAATAGATTTGAATTTTCTAGGTAAGAGTATAAAAACTTTAAATACAAAAATGTTCATTGGAGCATATGGTATCATTAAAAAGTTGGAAATACAAATACCAAATAGTAGAAGAAAATTGCACAATGGACTGTTACACAAGGAGTGATCAAAATATATGGTGAAAGTTGAAACTAAAAATTTATTTCACCAAAAGACTTATTTGCCATTTATCCCCCTCAAAACATACCCCTTCACTTTGAACACACTTATCCCATCACTCCTGCCACTTTCTGTAGCGGTTCTGGAATGCCTCTTTCATGAGTGCTTTCATGGTTTTTCTTTGTCCACCTTATTCACTTTATTCATCAAATCTGGCACCGTGTGAATTCTGGTTCTACCCTGAAGTCAAAAAGCCCATGCAAAGTAGTTTTGATTCAGTTCAGGACATGGAGGCAGCTAGGACAGCCCAACTAAAGACACAAAAGAGAATTTCCAGAATTGCTTCAAAAAGTGGCAAGAACAGTGGGGTAACTGGGTTCAAAGTGAGTGCAAGTACTTTGAGGGGGATTAATAGAAATGTGTGTGTCTTTTACTGTAATAAATTAAAAAAATTAACATTCACCATATTTTTCAATAACGCCGTGTAATTATATTTATGAAAAATTGTAATAGGAGGAATAGTGATGGTATATCTTTAGGCCAAAATGCTGGATATCTAACTACTTGTATGTTACATACTTGGATGTATTCACTATACGCCTATGAATGTGTGTCATATGTAGAGAGACCACAGAAAGGATTATCACCTTAAAGCAGGGGTCAGCAACTCCTTTTAGGAACTGGGCTGCACAGCAGGAGATGAGTGGTGAGTGAACAAGTGAAGCTTTATCTGTCTTTATAGCCGTTCCTCATCTTTGGCTTTACCGCTTGGGCTCTACTTCCTGTCAGATTAGGAGCAGCATTAGATTGTCATAGGAGTGCAAATCCTACTGTGAACTGCACCTGTGCGGGATCTAGGTTGTGTGCTGCTTATAAGAATCTAAGACCACTGAGATATTCCTGGGTAAGTGGACACATCTTGAGACCATACTCTTAAGTGAAAGAAATCGGACACATGTTTAAATACTGCATAGTTTCTCTAGTGTGAGAAACTGAAGTGTAAATAAAGACTAAAATGTATTATATTGGAAAAGGAAAGAAAATGTCCAAATGGGAAAGGGAACAAGGGAGGGGGAAAGGAACGGAGGGACAAGAGAAATAAGAAATGGAAGGAAAAAATGGAAACAAATCTTTTGTAAATAGAGCAGGGGGAGGGGAGGGGAATGGGAAAAAAAGAAGCAACAAGACATATCATGTACAGGTACAAATTCCCTATAATGAATGTTATCACTATGTACATCTAAAATGTACCATTAAAATAAAATTTAAAAAAAAATTCCAAAAAAAAAAAAAAGAATCTAAGACCTGATAATCTGAGGTGGAGCTGGGGTGGTGATGCTAGTTATAGGGAGCAGCTGCAAATACAGATTAACATTAGCAGAGATGATTATAAATGTAATGTGCTTGAATCATCTGAATACCATGACCCCTCAATTTTCCATTTCATGAAAAAATTGTTTTCCACAAAACTGGTCTCTTGTGCCAAAAAGGTGGGGGACCACTGCCTTAGAATAATCTGGGTCAAGGGGTTATTTTGAAGGTGAATTTTCTGGTGGTTTGATTTATTCATATACTTCTCTGCATATTAGTATTTTTAAAATTAATTACTTTATATTTAGAAAAAGAAAAAGAAAAAAAAAACTTTACAGAGAAAAAACATGAGAACAAAATATACCAAAATTTAATAAACTAACAAAGCTTATAATCTATTTGAGATAGTAGATCTAAGAATGCTTTTAATTTCCTTAATATTTTAAAAATAATCTAAGATTTCCTTTAGTAATAATTTATTACTTTTATAATAAAAATTAGAATAGATTAGGACTGATAAGTTAGAGTTAAGGCTAGATGAATCTTATAAAGGACAGGATAATTTTACTTTGAAGAAGAAGTATTTTGCTATACTTATATGTCTCATTAGAAAATTGTGTTTTAATTTTTCCACATCAGGTTTCAAATTTAGCCACATGTTATAGCTGATCAACTATAAGGTGACAGTTGATTTTGTAAGAGATGTAAGAAGAAGCTCACTTGAATACTTGGAATATCCATCCAGAAAAGATGCGTGGGTAGATTTTCAGTGTGTCTAGATGTCTTAATAACTAACACTTGTTGGGTCTAAAAGCAGTTAATGTGTAGAAAGAACAAGTCAGCATACTAAGACTATCCATAGAAGAAATGATTTGATTGCAATAATGAAGATGGAAGAAACCTTAGACTATTTGACCTCCTTCTCTCCCCTCCTAATTTTTCAGGTGAAGTCACTGATGCTCAGAGTGATTGAGTCCCCATGACCACAGGTTCTGGGAGATTTTATTAGAGCCTTTTGGGGTGCATGGATTCCCCCCACTGCTGTCCTTTATAATATTTCATTCTGCCCATTTAAGACATTTTAGTAACAATAAATGAAGATAGTTTTCCTTTTTATCCCAGGTTGGTAAAAATCATAAGATGATACCATTCATCACTTACCTAGTAGTATTTGAGAAGGGCACAGATGGCTGATTACTGCTTCCAAAGAAAACCTCCCCATCTCACAGCCATAGTCCTTATTCTCACTATTGTTATTTCAACATTTTGTCCTTGGGTACGAGCTCATCTAACATACATCTGACTTCCTTGTTTATTTTGGAACACAGCAGCGCACAGAGTGACTAGAGAACATTTGATACAAACCTTGGAAGCTGTCTTTTAACGTCTTTGTTGACATTGTACAATTTACACTTTATAAAGTTAACCCCTTTAAAGTATGTGATTCAATAGTGGTTAGTATATTTATAGAGTTGTGTGATCATTACTCCATATCCATATTTTAAATGTTTTTGTTACTCTAGAAAGAAACCACGTTCTTTTTTCCTCCTAGCCGTAGGCAGCCATTATTCTACTTTCTGCTTGTCTAGATTTTCCCATTCTGAGCTTTCATATGAATGGAATCTGTAAGTGAGAATCCTGGAAATTTAAATTTGATGGCCACTTCCTCTCTATAGTGTCCTAAAGGGTGAGATTAAGACTAAACAAACCAGTATCGCCATCTGTTTTGTTCCTTGTCTTATTTTTGTCTTCTAGAGTTTCTAACTTTTTACCTATCCAAAAAATTTTAAAAACTCAGTGTGAGATAATTAGAAGCTATAATGAAAATTTTTTAGGTAGACTCTTGTTTGTTAGTTGTGACCTTGAGTGAATTACTTAACTTCTCTAAGGCCCAATTTCTTTATCTATATGGTGGAGGTGATAATAGTAGTACTTATTTTAGAGGGTCCTTGTGAGAATTAAATAATATGTATTAAAGGCCTACTACAGTGTCTGATGCATTGTAAATACTAAATGAATGTTATTATTTATTATTATTATTATTATCATTATTTTTGATCCTGGGGCCTTGCTCTTGCTAGACAAGCACTCTACCACTGAGCTAATCCCCAAACCTAGTTATTACATATGGAAAAAAATGTTAAATTTTATTTTATTTCATTTTTTCTGAGTTTATGTTCTACTAAACATTTGAGGTGGCTTGAAAGAATATTTGCATACTATTACACACACACATGCACAGAGGAATAAAACATTAAAGCCAGGGGCCAGGGATGGTAGTGTTCATAGAATAATGGTAGTATCAGGGGAAATAATGAGTAAAACAAATGACAGCTAACACTTGTATGGCAGGTTTTCAGTGACCATTATTTCACTGTCTTTCCCTGTGAGTTGAGATAATAAAGCCAAATCAGAATGGGGCAGACACAAGCAGGTAAGAGCCACAGGTTAGAAGAGACATTTACTGGTTTCTAGTCTAGTGTTGTATCGTGGGAGATGACAACTTGGCTAGAATTTGAAGTGTGAAGGTGACATCAGCATCTCTCAGTCTGCACAGCTACTATTTATTCATATCGTGAACACTTACCATGAGCTAACTAGAATAAGAATGCAAACTATGTTCAGCACTCTGCAATTACGATGGAACACGGCCAACACAAGGCAACCAGTTTCTTTGTTAATAGTTCATTGTTACAAATGTTCTTACACATACTAAACTGAAATGTATATTTTCTTAGTGTCCCCACTCCTTGATTCTCATAGTACTTTCTACACAGAGAGGCACATGCCTGACCAGATAATGCTCGATACTACAATTACTTGTCATGGCCCTTACCCTACTTCATTTCTTTTCTTAAACATTCAAAATCATGTTTATTGTTCTTTAGATTATCTATTGCAATCTACCATGTCTGTTCCTTCTTTTATTGGAGCGAGCTTCCCATTCAGATATGCCCAGCGAACTCCTGAGTGGTCTTCAGGGTTCCTTCCCAATGTGCCTTTCTAGGGACAGCATGCTCCAGTCTCCATACTGTGTACTTCCTCCTCTGCTCCTGCTGCACTTCTGTTCATACTCAGAGTTCATTGTCACCTCCCATGGCCTGTGAGCCCCTGGCGGACAGTTCTGTTTACCTTTGTGCTTAGAACCCATCTCAGCATCTGACACATGGAAACTGTTCGATGTAGTAGAAGAGAGAATATCAATTACTTCATTTGGATATCAAACTATATCTGGTTTTAGAGAGGCATCAGTTATGAGACACGTTTTTGGATACAAAGTATATAGGCAAAATTTGATTAACTGAAGGCAGAAGCAGATAACCAAAAAGCCTATGATTCTCTTAGCCCCAAATCAGCCTCCTCTGGGGACAAAACCTATAAGGTCTTCCATTTGGTTATTGTACCATTCATCTTCACTTGGTGAAATAGGCAAGGGTCTTTTGGGTAGGGTTAATACCCACCACCTTTGCTCAGAGAGATTTAGATAAAGGAACTATAACACTTTGACAATGTGACTGAATAACAAAATTCATAGACTCATTGCCAGTGTTTGAATAAATGCTGATAAAAAGAGTCCAAAGTTATGCATGTGTTTTAATCTGAGACTGTAGCAGTTTTTCATGGAATATGGAGAGAGCCTTTCCTTTAAAGCATAGAGAAAGGGTTAATTTAAGAAAAATTACGTTATTGAGACAACAAAGGAAGTTTGTCTGTATCTAAAGGAAAGAATGTGGAGCTCACTAGCATTTTCTATACTCCATAAAAACTAGTCCGCATCTTAAATGGATCAATTAAGGACTCAACTAGAACACTGTAGATGGAATGAGCCCAGGGGCTGATGGTGTTGCCTGGGAGTCTCAGGATTCAGGATGTGCCTACTCTGATTTTTTTTTTTTTCTTGAGACATTATGTAGCCCAGACTGGCCTCAAACTTGTGGCAGTCCTCCTGCTTGGATGTGCCCAATCTGAGAGCTGGGCTTAACACATGTCCACTCCGTGGATGTCTAGGAAATATCACCTCCTGGCTCTGTGCCACTTGAGTTGGAATTTGCCAGTCTTCATCCTACTTGAGTCTTTGCTCTCTGTGTGAAATGTTATAATACCAGACACCACAATAAATCCATCTTCTCCTTCCTTTTCCCTGATTGTGTGCTGATGTGGGGTCTCCAGATGTCTGTTCTGGGTCTGAAGTGTGAGGTGTGGAATGCTAAAGCTGAAGTAGAGACAAGTGCATCTTCCGAGTCCAAGAAGGAGGCTCCTCTGGAGAGCGCCCACACAGAGCAATGTGGGTCACAAGCAACACCTCCTGCTTTAGGGAACACTGCATTTCCTAAGGCCTTTTCACTGTCGATGGCTGAGTATGTTAGAAAGTTCTCCTCTATGCTGAAGTGACAAGGGCCGCTGACACACATTGCTGTGTTCCAGTTTTATTCCGTGGAGCCAGAGAGGAAATGTTTCTTGCACCTGTAGGTTTTAGGGTGTTTGGAAGGTCTCTCATTTTTGTTCAGCCTAAAACCCCTGATTATTTCAACCGTATCTCATGATATCATGATTTTCAGACTCTCTGACACCTTGTGGTTTGCCAAGGTAGTTGCTGTTCTGTGGTCCTCTGACCTGGATACAGTAGTACAACTGCAGCATGATTAGCAGGCTGGGACTGTCAGCTGATTTCCTCAGAGACTGCTTTTCTGAAACAAGGTTGGCATTAGTATTGTATTCCCTTGATCCTAAGGCACCATTAATGGCAAGATAGACCGTCAACTGAAGTTCAGCATTTTAGGGAAAAATAAAGGGCGAGGAAAGCCACTAACACATTAAATGTAGATGTAAAATGCAATGGTCATGCTAATATCAGAAAAGTTAAAATATGTGGATCCTGAAGGAAGGGGGGCAGAAAGTACATTTTTCAATTTAAAAAATATGGTATCTCTATTTTCCATCTGAGGAAACCAAGATTTAAAGAATTCAAGTAACTTGCCACAGTCTGTAGAAGGCAGCGTTGCATTCAGGCCCAGCCTGTCTGTGCCACGTGCCGTGTGACTCTGTCATTACTGCTGTCTGCCGAGCACCCTTGTGGTGCACAGGTCCCTGGAATTTCTCTCAAAAGCAGCAGCCAACGGGCAAACGCCTGTCTTTACTTGTGTGTGGACTGAAATGCAGATGTCTGCACTTATTCGGTTCCATTTTGTTTCTTTTGTTTGGCAATGAACAACTTTGTGTGTGCTCTTTTCTCCATATTTTGAAGTGCTATCACCAGTTCAGAAAGTATTAATGTTTTCTGAGAATGGTGTATCTGTTAACAATGAGGTTGGCTTAGCACAACTGTTACCAGTTTTTAATACAATCCGCAGGTGATCTCATTTGCTCTGAGAACTTGGGTCTGCTGAGGAAACTCATGCATGTAATTCTGTCCTGGGCATTCTGGGGCCTGTGGGTGCCCTGGTCAGTACTGTTTCCCTAGTTAATATGTGCTTCTCAGCTGCTGTGGCCTCTGGACTTGGTTCTGAGTCAGACTTCTTGGGACCAGGCTGCCCTAAACTTTGCTCTGCTTTCCACTCGCCCTTCGACTTTAAGCATGCTCACCTCCTTCCTGTACTTTTATTGTGAAACCTGGGATCATTTGATCCAGTTTGTGGAAAATCTTTGAACCTAGAGGATGATTTGGGACAGTGACAGTAACAGGACAAGAGTGCTGAGATTTAAAAGCAGTTCTGTTTATAGATCCATGGCAGTCGAGGGAGGGACATTTTGCAAACTTTCTAGGAGACATCAAAGTGATTAATTAGTCAAGCCATTTTAATTTTTCTAGTTCTTTTTAGGTGAACGTAAGGAAAAGAACAGTAAGAAATGTTAGCTTTAAGCATTAGTTGGAAGCTTTAAAGAAGAGAACCACCTAGTGGATTTCAAATGAAAATAAAAGGATAATACTGAAAAAGACAAGAATTTCCACCCATATGCTATACCATTCTCCTAGCTCCAAAAAGTAGATCTATAACTAAGAAAAGAATGTGATGTATTTTATTGTTTAAAATATGAATAAAGAAAAACATCAAATATACTTGCTATCTTCTGCTAAAATCCCTTTTTATTTATTTGGTTCTGGGGATCGAACTCAGGGCCTTGTGCTTGCAAGGCAAGCTCTCTAACCACTGAGCTAAATCCCCAGCCCATAGTTTTTGACCATTTAGTGTGATGTTGGCTGTTGGTTTGTCATAGATGGCTTTTATCAGTTTGAGATAAAGACCTTCTATTCTAATTTTCTGTATGTTTTTTTTTTTTAATCACGAATGGGTGTTGGACTTCGTCAAATGCTTTTTCTTCATCTACTGAGATAATCATGTGGTTTTTTCCTTGTTTCTGTTAATGTGGTATATTACATTTATTGATGCGTATGTTGAACCATCCTTGCATCCTTGGGATGAATCCTACTTAGTCATGGTGTAAAATCTTTTTGATGATTTGCTGCCTTCTGTTTGCCAATATCATATTGAGGATTTTTCCATTTATGTTCATTAATGAGACTGGCCTATAGTTCTCTTTTTTGGTCAGGTCCTTCTCTGGTTTTGGTATCAGAGTAATGCTTATGTTGCATCCCATGGTGGGGGGTCTCTCTGAGTGGCCTCTTTTCAGATCTTTACCCTCACTCCAGTGAAGAATGGAGAAGTGGGGGTCTTAGCAGAAAATGGGGGAGTCAAGACTGGCGTAATGCAAAGTGAAAGTTTATTTAGAGTATGGCAAATACAGAGAAAGCAGAAGAGAAACTATCTTAGTAGCAGAGGGATGCTACAAGATAGTAGGCATCCCTCTTGGGATACCCAGTGAGTTTGGATGTACTTCATACTTACAGAAGTAAGCTGGTTTCTAAAAATAACTGTTTCATTGATTGGTGTAGTCTTGGCCAGTCAGGGTCTTAGCCTTTTTTTCTGGGAAGGAGACAAGATCAGCATATAGTAAATGTGAGTAACATTTTCATAAAGGATACAATAGGGTACATTTTTTCAAGCATATGGAAGGTGATATGCATATGATGATCTTACAGTCGTCAGCCACAGATAAGCATGTGATGATTTTACACTGTTAGTCCTCCATATTCTGTTCTTGGGTTTTGTTTATGTCCCTCTAATCTGCCCCTACACTTGCTTCTTGGAATGAGTTTGAGAGTATTGCCTTCCTTTTAATTTAATTAAAGAGTTCGAGAAGTAGTGGCATTAAATCTTCTTTAATATTCTTGTAGAATTCAGCAGTGAACCCATCAGGACCTGGGCTTTTCTTTGTTGGTAGTTTTTTTTTTAATTACTTTTTCAGTTTCATCGACTGATATTGGATTGTTAGGAATTTTTATATCTTCTTGATGCAGCTTTGATAATTTATATGTATCTAGGAAACTTCATTTTTTCTGAGTTTTCCATCTTTTTTGAGTACAGGTTTTCAAGGTAGGTACTGGTGATCTTTTGGATTTCTACAGGATCCAGTGTGATTGCTCCCCTTTTGTTCATACTTAAATGGACTTGGGTTTTTCCTTTTTTTTTTTTTTTTTGATAAGATTGGCTAAAGGTTTGTCTATTTTATTTAATCTTTCAAAGAACCAACTCTTTGATTCATTGATTCTTTGTATTGTTTTCTTAGTCATAGTTGCATTAATTTCTGCTTTGATCTTTATAGTTTCCTTCCTAGTACGAGCTTTGGATTTAACTGCTCTTTTTCTAAATGTTTGAGGTTCAGCATTAGGTTATTTATTTGAGCTCACTCTGTTTTTCTGATGTGGGAATTCACTGGTATGAACTTCCCTTGAGGACTTCTTTCATTGCCTCCCATAAGTTCCAATGTGTCACATAAGCATTATCATTCAGTTGTAGAAATTGTCTAATTTCTTCTTTAATTTTATCTGTGACCCAGTGGTTGTTCAAGAGGGTATTGTTTAATTTTCATGTGTTTATATAGTTTTTGTGACTTCTTTTGCCATTTATTTTCAATTACTTTGCACTATGATCTGATAATGTGCATGGAATAATTTCACTTCTTTTGCATTTACTCAAGCATGTTCTGTAAGCTAATATGTGGTCTATTTTGGAGAATGTCCCAGGTGCTGCTGGGAAGAATGTGTATTCTGTTGTTGTGGGGTAGAACACTTGGTAGATGTCTACTAAGTCTGTTTGTTCCAAGGTTTGGTTCAGCTCTGATATTTCTTTGTTGATCTTTTGTCTAGTTAATCTGTTTGTGACAGTGGGGTGTTGAGGTTCCCCCATTACAATTGTATTAGTGTTTATCTAGTTTTTCATACCCCTTAGTGTTTGTTTTATACAGTTGGGTGCACCAGTGTTTGGTGCATATATATTTATGGTGGTTATCTCTTTCTGTTGGATTGTTCTCTTACCAAGTATCTAGTGACCTTCTTTATCTCTTCTTATCAGTCTTGGCTTGAAATCCACTTTGCAAATAGAGTAGCGATTCCTGCTTTTTTCCAGGTTCCCATTGCATGGAGTGTTGTTTTCCATCCTTTGGCTTCCAGTCCATGGATTTCTTTTCAAGTTAAATGTGCTTCTTGTATGCAACATATTGTTGGATTGTGTATTTTGAGCCATTCTTCCAATCTGTTTCTTTTGATTGGTGAACTCAGACCATTCACATTGATGGTTATAACTGATAGCATTGACTTATCCTTGTCACTGTATCATTTTCCTGTTGTTGGTTCGCTTTCTTTCCCTTCTATTTAATTGTTTGCCTTGCCCAGTGAATTCATTCTATTAGGATTGTTGGAATTGGTGTCTTTGCACTCTCTTTCTGGAATATCCTTGAGAAGTTTTTGGAGTGCTGGTTTGGTGGCCATGAATTTCTTCAGTGTTCTTTAACATGGAAGTATATTATTTCTCCATCAATTTTGAGACATAATTTTACAGGGTACAACAATTTGGGTTAGAGGTTGTTTTCTTTTAAGGCTTAAAATACTTCACCCCAAGCTCTCCTTGACTTAATGGTGAGTGTTGAGAAGAGTGTGTTTTGATTCTGATGGATTTTCCTTTGTAGCTGATTCGTTTCTTTTCTTGAATAGCTTTTAATATTCTGTTCTTGTGTTGAATTTCTGGAATCTTGACTATTATATTGCCTTGCTGTAGTTTTTTTTTCTGATCATGGCTAATTGGGTTTCCATATGCATCACTTATCTGAATGTCAAATTCTTTTCCCATGCTTGGAAAGTTTTCTACTTATTTCTGTGTGCAGGTTTTTTATGTCTTTCGTGTTCTATTCTGATTTTTAATTGATTCCAATTAATCTTATATTCTTCTTCTTTGCATTATTGAGCAGCTGTTGGATTGATTTTTCTTGGTCCCTTGCTATTTTTAAGAAGTCTTTCATTTGATGATTGCCAACCATAACCCTGTCTTCTATATCTGATTTCTATCTTCACATTGGTTGATTCTGCTCTATATACTTTCAATAGAATTTTTAATCTCCTGAATATCTGCATCTGTTTTATGGCATCCAGTTCTTTCCTATGTTGGCATTCATGGTTTCCCTTAAGTGCCCCTAATATATATATATATATATATATATATATGATATAAACATAATGTCTACCTACTCTAGGTTCACTAAACATTTTCTTCATCATGGCCATCATCCCTTTAATTAACTATGTGATTATTTCTACTTTGTTTTTATCTAGGGACTTATTCATCTGCTTTGTTACTTCTGCTATCATTTCATAAAATTCTGCTGGGAGGTTTTTGATTTCTTCCACCTTGATGCCATCTGGGCTTGTTTTGGGTGAAGTGTGTTAGATTGCATCTTCCTTCTGTGTTTTCTCACTTTCTATTTTTTTTTTTTGTTCGTTTGTTTTCTGCATTGAGGCTTATGGTAAGTTACTTACGGTAAGTAGTTTTATCACTAATGTCAAGACCTCTTTAGGTAACGATTGCTTTTCAGAACTGTCTTCTAGGCGTGGCTGGCTTTGGGTCTTTGAGTCTGTCGTGGGGTCCTACCGCTTCTGTTTATTAGGGATGAAATGCTGCAGCCTGTTTGGCCTAGCACCCAGTTCTTTGGTACTGGGCTGTAATGTTGTTTACGGCCCCCAGACAATCTAGGTATAGCATACAAGGAGGCTCAATTGATCACAACAGCAATGTCACCTTGGCTAACTTAGTACAATCAGTAATAACTATGGTATCAAACACAAAGTGGAAAATGACAAACCATAATAACTAATATTTTGTCACTTTTAACCCTAGGTATAAGATTTATAGTTATATAATAGGATCTAAAACAAATCAGAAAATTATAGATTACAGTAAATATCCCCTTGATAGAGCGATTTATTCTCTTTCACTGTAAAGCAGTATTCAGCATAGCAAGATAGTTAACTACCTACTGATTCATAAGGGTGGATGGTATGAGTATGGTAGTGTGAGGAAAAAAGAACAAAAGAAACAGATTATGAAAAATAAAGCAGTGGTAGATGTGAAGAATATGGTAAGATTGATGTAGAAGGTCTTGTTAAGAAATAAAGGGATGTTAGTGGTATTAGATAACAGTTAACAGAGATGACCACCAAAGAGAAGGATAAATAATAGGGATTGCAAATTATATTAGGGAATAGAAAATAAGAAAAAATACTAAGGGAATAAATTGAAAGAGAGAAAGAAAGGAAGAGAGGGGAGTAAAAGGAGGTCCTATTCAAACAAATAAAGTAATATTAAAGGTGGAGGGACAAGAAAATGGGTGGTAAAACTCCAAACTCTACCAAAAGAAAAAAAGAGTGAAAAATCAAATATGTACCAATAATGAAGAAGAAAGAGAGAGAGGGAGAGGGGGAGAGAGAGAGAGAGAGACAGACAGACAGAGAGAGAGAGAGAGAGAGAGAGAGACAGAGAGAGAGAGAGAGAGAGAGAGAGAGAGAGAGAGAGAGAGAGAGAGAGAAACGGAGATCCCATGTACATCCAGAGGTGTGTTTCCTTCCCAGGTCAGTAGTCTAATCTCCAAATCACATTCCTCTTTGCCCCTCTTTATAGTCTGTGAGTTTGTATGGAGGTTACACAGTTCAGGGGGGTCTCTCTCCTGAGTCCCCTGTTTGTGGCAGCTGTTCCAGCTGGATAATGTGTGAGGCCTTGTTTCTGAGGCTCCTGTTGTGGATCCTTCTTTTTGGGGATAGGCACTGGTTGCCTGATGTATCTTCCAGTGTCTGTGAGATGGGCTCCCAATATGTGCAGGCTCCTCTGGACTCTCAGACATGAGTCTCAGTTCTGTGGGTGCTCGGAGGAGAGACAAATCTGCCCAGGACTGATCTGACACATGACACATGCTTCTAGGTTTGGAAATTTTAGAAGGGTGTGGAGCTGTCGCTACACTCCCTATGGATTCAGCCATTGCCACTGTCATCAGTTCCTGGGGATCCCTCCTCATCAGTCCTTTACAGATATCTGTGTGCCACTGTCCAGCGAAGAACAATCCTGCTGCAGCTATGCAGCTGGTTTTGTTCTTGCTGAATACAGCGCTTCTGTCATTTTCCCTTCTCAGAACTTCTTTGCTCCTCTTGTAAAGGGCGTGTATCATTTTAGAACTTGTCTAAATCAGTGTCTCTCAAACTGATGTGTAGATCTGTTTGTGGAGTATGGCGGAAGTTGGGCATTTCCAGCATGCCCCTGGGCCATGCCTGTCCTGCTTGTCCATGTGTGTGAACAGCGGTGATCTCTAGGCGTCACTGTCTGTGCTCCCAGGGAGACACATAGGAGGGAAAGGTGAGGAGGGGAGCTTCAGACTGATCATCGTGATTATTTTGCCTGGTACCCCATTGGATAGACAGCACTGCACACTGATTAAGAATTTGGGTCCTGTAGTCCTCTTTCTGCCGCCCAGTAGCTGAATCAGGTGTATTCATTACTAATACCTATAAACCTGTTTCTGAATTTGTGACGTGCAAATAATATGAAAACTTGCCTTATAGGGTTATTATAATGAGTAGATAGTATAATACTTTTTACAACTCTGCTTATTTTAAAAAACTTTATTGGGGTGTAATTCACAGATCATAAAAGGCCATTTAAAATATACAGTTGAATGGTTTTTAGTATATTGACAGAGTGGTGCTTGCCGATTTTTGGAAGCCCCCTTTTCCCTTCTTTGATTGCTGTGTATGCATAAGTCTCCTTGGTTACTTTGTGGCATTTTGTTAACTTTATATTAGTGTCGCTTTAATAATTATTCAGTAGTCTATCAGCTGTGTCCATGTGTTATTAAGCATGGCAGTTTTACATTACTCTTCCAATTCTGTCTTCCCCTGAAACCTCACACTCTACACACATCCACTTTAGCTTGTTTACTTTAAACATTGCATTGTCTTTCAAATGTGGCAGAGCTGAACTCTGATTAAGGCAGTACTTTACACAGCCAAAATCTGCTTGGAAATCACTGTTCCATGCAGTAGCTTTGTGAGAAGAAGGACCTGCTTATTTGGCAGAGGACCTTTTTGTGTGTGTGAATGAACCCCATTGTTTAGCTAGGTAATTAAAAATATAACCAACTGAAAGTGATGTTAATTAGCCTATGTGTTAGGCAGCTTAAACTTATTTTTACTTAACACTTTTTAGCTCTAGGTCCCCAGGATCAAAACTACTCTGGGCAAAGGCTTTAGGGATAAAGTCTAAGTGCCTTAATATCACCTGCCTTCCAACAACACTATTTTTTTTGTTGTTGTTTTTTGTTTTCCATTTCCTCAAACTTGCCATGGTTGTAGAGATAAACTATAGTGGTCACATTGAAGAGATATTTAGAATTTGCTATGACTTATTAATAGAGTTAGGGAAAGAATATTGCTGAGAATAAATTCCAGGATTCTGGTTTATGCAGATGGGTAGATGATATTTCCAATTCATGTGAGAAGGAAACATAGGAAGAGGAAATGTTTCATGTTTAGAAGATGATGAAATCTCTTTTGAGCACATTGCGATCATCTGTGGGATCACCTAATAGAAATATTCACAGTCAGTTGGGCATGTGGGTCTGAAGCGCAGGAAAGAAAACATAGTTGGAAACAGTTGCCGAGAGCCCAGTAGACACTAATAGCTAGTAATATAGCAATAGCCTCTGTTTCCAGGAAGCTTCTAGTTTTCTGGGGGATACAGAGTTCAAGTGGAAAGAAATGTACTCAATGTCTGAATCACCTCAGTACCATAAAGCATCAAGACATTGTCATATGTTTTAACATATGTCATATGTAGAGTGGAAGAGGTGACCCTGAGAAGTGCACCGAGTGAGAAAGAATGATCTCAGGATCCTGAAGAATACTAGTATATAAATATTAAGCACACAAATAACAGCTTCAAAGAAGACTCCATTTTCATCACCAGAGAGGGAGGAGGAAAACTAGAAGTGTGTGGAAACACAAGAGCCAAGGGAAGAGACTCCAAGAATGATAGAGCCAAGGCTTGTGCAATAGAAAGGTGAAGGAGAGAAGAATGAGGAGGTGATCTGTAGACTGATTTCAGAGTATGCAGGTGAATGTGGACTTCTGCAGAAGATGTTTGGTGGAGGGTGGGGATGGAGGCCAGTTATAAGGGGTTGAAAAATGAGGAAGGAGTGATGAAGTAGGAGGATCAAATAGATAATTTTCTCAGGAGGTTAACCTTGAAAGGGAGTGAAAGAGACAGCCAGAAAGGCCCGTAGGGTACCAGTCTACAAGGGAGAGCTTTTTTCTCCAGCCACAGGTAGAACACTTGAATAGGAACCAGGAAGATTTGAGTAGGAACCAAGAAGGCAGATGGTCAGACTGTGCAATATTGAATTTTTCTGGATAATGGCAACAGAATGGAAGGAACAGAGGGACAAGAGAAATAAGAAGTAGAAGTAAAAAATGGA